>SIXB01001092.1:0-47393 GCA_007018985.1 Anopheles bwambae
ACACACACACACACACACACACACACACACACACACACACACACACACACACACACACACACACACACACACACACACACACACACACACACACACACACACACACACACACACACACACACACACACACACACACACACACACACACACACACACACACACACTCGCGGCACCAAAACAAGGTGGTGTGAATGCATTCTTCACACTGGCTGCCGAGGTCGGCCCTCGGTCCTCGTCAAAATTGTGTTTTTGTTTGGGTGTGTGTATTTCTTTTTTTTTCTTACTTTATTTTACCTGTATTTAAGGAAAGTTTCATTTGTTGCTCATTGGAGTTAATGTTTTGTTAACAGTGAGAGACATTATTTGTGTGTTTTTTTTTTCTTCCAATTTAACAATTGATTGAATGTGTTGCTTATTTCCTTTGATTTTAAATAATTTTTAATGTTCTTTATATTTGTTTCATTATTTATTTTCACTGTACTATTCTTCTCTTATTTCCTCTTTAGCTTTTTATGTAACTGAATGTTTCTTTTACATAAACAAAAAACACACACACACTTAACTAGCTTCCCATTCCCACTTTCCCAACATCCCAGGTTCATAATAAACATATGACACCGCAGAACAAAACCGAAAAACCAACCTGAAATCCTCCACTTCATACTCACACTCTCCCTCTCTCCCATTCACGACGTTCTACCGGCGATGCATAAGGGGTGCATAATTATGCATAAATTAGAGCAACATTTGAACCTGCGCCGGAACCTGCCGCCAGCGACGACGACGACAACAATATGTGTAAGTGGTTTTGGGAGGTTTTTTTTTGTATGAGTGTGTGAGTATTGTCGTTTGTACCACCACAAACCAGCAAGTGGCAAGTGCAATAATTGCGGAAGCGGTATCGGAATTGGGATTTGTTACCCCTGGGGCCCTGGTGGTGCCCCGCAGTTGCAAATGAGATGAAATGGAAAGCAAAATGGGAAAAATGAAAAGAGAAGGAAAATAAACAAAACAGCACAAATAGAACACAACAATTATGACAAAGTGGATGTCTAAACAAAGAAGCTGTAGTAAATAGACAAAAGAAACACATAGCACAAAGCAACAAAGAGGCAAAACAGGAGAGAGAGATCAACTACTGTTTGACACCTGTTTTTTTTTTTTGCTTTGATGTGTAAACTTTCCCTACCGACACACTGTGAAGTAGGCTTTGCCTAAAATCTGACACATTACAGATCAAGATCACACCTTCAGATAGTGATCCTCTTATTAGTGATGCACTTTTTGGACATTTTTCAGCTAAATAAAACGTGTTTTACAGTCGAAAGGAAAAAAAAACAAAACTCCTCAAATACATCATTAATAATTAATGAAACTAATATATATATATATATATATATATATATATATATATATATATATATATATATATATATATATATATATATATTAAATTAAATAATCACTGGACAGTTCCAAACCAGCACACAGTGCAAAAGATCAATCTGTGCAAATGTCAGAAAAGAAACTGCATTTTCTGTGTGTTTGGCTGTGCACCTCCTCTGCACCTTCTTCCACGCGACGGAGGGGACGGGGGTGTTTTCGCGCTTTTTAATTTGGCACTGTCTCACCAACGGTTTTTTTTTCTTTTATTCCTTCTTTGCACCCCTTCTTTTCCTCTCCTCCTTCCCCTTTTGACAGCGTTGTTCACCTCCCGCCCCCGGAAAGGGAAAGAGGCGGAGGGTTTGTGTCGCGTCTCGCCCAGCAGCCACCAGGGCAATAAATCCACCTTCTTCCGGTAATTAATTTTCCGGCTTCTCCTTTGCCTTTGCGTGTCACGTCCATTCGCTCCATCCCACCCCTGGGGGGGAGGGAGTTTGCGTTCGTAATTCATATGTTTTGTCAAAACTGTGTGGATCGTTTCGTTGATCTGCACACTGTTGGAGCGCGTTCCATTCCCTCACCCATCCACCACCACCACAAAGAACTAGCTTTCTGTGTTCTGCTAACCATGCTGCTGTAAATGCTGTATGAAAGTTTCCCTTAACCTTTTGTGTGTGTGTGTGTGTGTAGTTCGGCGTTAGGTACAGTTTCACTCTCTGGAAACTTTTCGCTTCCTTTCCCTTCGCATTAAACAACTAAACAGCAACCAAAAAATGGAAAATCCCAAAATATACCCCTTCCCAAACCTTCCCATGGAACATTCCCTTGCACTCGGACCACCATTACTTCGGTGGTTAAGGGGGGTTGAAAACACCAACACCAAATTTCAAAAAATAAAGAAAAAAAACTTTTAACCATGTTGTATCAAATGATTTCACTATTCCGTCCCTCAATAGGTGGGGATAGCAATGGCCGGTTGTGAAAGAAGCCCCCTCGAGTCCCGATGTCCCAATGTGTGTGTGTGTTGGCGGCAGGGTGTACCATTTTCGTGCGCAACCCTCAAACCTTACAACAACAAAAAATGCATGCTTTATGATGCATGACACTTTTTTTTTTGGTTTCTTGGCCGTCCCTTCCACCGTTTTGCTTAAAAAACCATCTCGCGCCAGTGGACTTTCTTTCCACTTTCGTTCTGCTGCTGCACTCGATTGAACCCATTTGGGAGGGAGGGACGGAGAGTCCTGAAACAACTTGCGACCGAGTACGAGTCGTAAATAACGGGAGCCCTATGTGTGTGTGCACTCCAAACGATGACCGTGGCTGGACCATGCAATGCATCAGGTTCGTCATCCTCGAACAAACTTTCACGCTACTCCGTTTTTTTTTTCTCCGTTTCCCATTCCCAACACAAATGATCGCTAAAATGCACTTCCGCATCCATAGAAGATCACGATCACGGGCCACAAACATGCTGTAGATCTTATCTTGATGAGTAGGTTCTTAAGCGATGTATGAAAAAATAAACCATAGGATATAGGGTAAAGCCAAAATTTGTAATGATTGGCTCTAATCCATCCAAGAAGAATAATTTTCTAATAAGAATCCTTAGAAGCAATCGTTTCCTTATGGGATTCATGTACTTCCCCTCCTTTCGTTTTATGCTGCTTCCATGTTATGGTGGACTCACTATTAGGGCTCTTCTTCAATACGCAAGGAAGCAGGCAGGGCCGGCACAGTGTCCTCGCTAAGTTTCGCCGGCTCCTTTTCGCCCCGGTACCGAGGCTGGCTCATGCGCACGGTCGAACCTTTTTCCCCTATTTCTGTTTTCGCCTGTCAATAATTTTGAATTGAACGGTTTACGTTACTGTGTACTGGAAGCTTTAATATTTTTTTAATTAATAAAATACCTATAAATTAAAGAAATTCTATGAGACATTTTTACATAAACCATTGGCTTTTTAGTCAACTTACTTTCAATTTATCTTTATGTTATAGTTTTGCAATCATTGTTTTTGGTATGATATCATTCATTGAAAATTTTAGGTGCTAAAATCGATTCAACCGATGAGGTTCAATACGAAAACTAAACGTTACAATTAGTAAAACAACATAATATTTACATTAATTGATAGATATTAAAACTAAAACGAATCAAAACAACAAACAGAACACAAATTTGAAGATAAAGGTAGTAAAATATTTAAAAGAATACACATAAAGGTAAAATAGTAAGAGAAAATAATATATCATGTAAATAATCATGTAAAAAAATAGAAAAAGGTAGCAGCTAATAAAAACCTAAATATTAATAGTTTAAAAATAATCTTTCTGACATAATTAAGTTAAAAAACATAACAATCAATTGAATAAATAAATAGCTAATACAACATAATTGAAAAAGCAGTAGAAAAAAAGATTGTAAATTATAAAAAAGGAAATTAAAAGAAAAATTGTAAAACTAACCCAATACTAACAGCCAACACATCTGCCCACTTGAAGCCACTATTAATACCATCCCCTTTGATACAATCCTCCTACCAACACCCACCGAAAACGCACCATTTAAACGCACAGCAACATTACAATGTTGCCGAGGAACCAACCAAAGAAGTAGAAAGTCAAACAAAATGTTAGAACCTTTCGAAGGGGAAGGAAGAGAAAAAGGACAATCGAGGACCCAACCAATTCCTCCTTCCCACAACAAGGCGATGTAAGCGTCGCGCAAAATATGTAGCGCACACAGCCAGCAAGTCCAATGGTGTTGGGCGCGTTGCGCGCTGCGCTACTGCTACTGGCCTGCCAGTAGTGCCGTTTTCATTTGCGCCCAGTTCAATAAAGCAAAGCCCACAATAAAATTACCAACACGTTTGTAAAAAGGGGTTCGTTCAGTGTTTCTTCTTGTTCTGCTGTCTCACACAAACTGCCAGTACACACTTTCTCCACTTCGACCGACCGAAAACGAACTCGTGCGAGTGTAAATAGTAACCAAATTACTCGTTTTGCCGTTTGACTCGCACCGAAACACACCGCAGCAGCAGCAGCAGCAGCAGCACCGGGCCCAGGGCCCCATACATTTCCTTAGGGCCAAGGTTCCGTGTTACCACTGTTACCACTTCCAACACCACCATCCCTCAGCAAAGGACCTTATGCCCGGAAACATAAAACAAGCCACCATGCTCCGCCAATGTAGCAGCAGCAGCAGGACAACATGTTGTTCCGTTTTGTGCGAGAGAGAGAGAGAGCAAAGGAAGCAAATTAAAATATACAAACTCTTTATCTGCACGGGAGGCACAGGGGGGAATTGCGGGCACGTTTGAGTTGTGCCAACTTTTCGCCAACCATTCCCAACGAGCAGCTCCAAATCCAACGCAACCCATCCGCACCAACACACGGTTTAGTCCTAATGGATAAAATATTAGGACTGGCCGGTCGTGTAAAGTTGACACGTTCAAGAAAACGCAGTTGCCGGAAGCCCGGAACGAGCCCGTTTTGTGGTTGCGGTCTCTGTGTGCGTGTGTAAAGGTAAAGTTAGTTCCCGCACTCATTAGCCGAACCCGGCCCGGCAAGATGGAAAACCCCGGGGCGGATTCGCCATGTCCTGAAGGCCACACCACACTCCACACTCTTGAGCGCTTTATGAGTGTAAACTTTCTGCGACTTGCGTCGGAAGACGCCGAACAACGGAGGCGAAGGACACATTTGCTGGTGCTACGATGACTACAACTACTACTACTACTGCTACTACTTGTGCAACGGTTGGTGCTAATCAAACGTTTCTAAAAGGAGCGTTTTCGCTCGCATCGACCGGAAGTTGGCCGTAGCTAACTAAACGCGGTGGAGGCGGCTCCTTGTGTTTCTCGCGTGTCAATTTTATTCCCCCGCAACGCACCAGGAAGTGGTGCTCCTTGTGTAGCTGGGTAGTGTTATTAGGGAAAACCACTTCCATATTGTTTCTAAAAATAAACCCAAACAATAACCTTCTCACTGCCAATCCCACATTGGCCGATCGAAAAGAAATTAAAAGAAAATAAACATGTGTAAGTGTTTTGGGGCTTTTTTGGAGCACAACCACAAGTCCTCTTTCCTTTTAATGCGAATCTTTTACCACTCTAAACTCCCCCCACACACACACACGATTACGTTTATTTGCCATAATTTCTCCCCCCCCCCCCCTCAGCAACAACCTTCTCCATACGCACTTCCTGCAGCGCACTGCCTTGAGCTCCTAATTAGCATCGTATTAAATACGCCAACTGTACGCAAGTACCATACGCCCAACCCGTAGCGTACCGCGCTAGAAAAGCAATCCGCAGCAAGGTTGTTGTAACCGGAATGGAAAACTTGTAACAATAAATATATTTTCCTTTTTCATTCGCGTAAAAGTGGTACGTAGGAAAAGGGGTAACAAAACAAGGGGAGATAAGTAAATGTGTGCAATATTTACGCGTTTCCTTTGCTAAAAATGGAACATAGTGTGGCGCAGTTTTCCTACCCCATAGCTCCTCATTTCCTTTGGGAAGAGGGGATTTTCACTTAGCACGAAAACCTTGGGCTTGGGCTCCCTTTGCTCTCTCTCTAATAATAATGTTTGTTTTTATTGTTTTTCCTCCACAAGCAGTTAGTACAACGCCACTACAAGGATTCCAATTTCAATTGGCGTTGTTCAAGAGCATTCAACGGCCAAAAACGGACCAATTCCCCTGCGCACACAGCAGCCAATTCGTGGGTCCAAAAATTTGCATCCAAAAATCGTATCTTCAGGGTGTACTTTTTTGTTGTTTCTTTTTTCGGCACGTACTGAGCACATTTCACACCCAACACGCTCTTATTGCAAACGCTCGCTGCTAAACTCTTTCTTTACAGGGATTAACAGCGTTTTGTTACGTGGGAGTGGTGTGTGCTCTACATAACAATTAGTGACATTACATCATGTCCTTGCCTTTTTTTTGCTGTACATCGAACAAATTGTTTGGCCAATTAGTTCTGAATCAATACTAAGTATCGAAGATGATTGTCTCTCTAATGTCCTTGAAGGCTTTTAAGAGCATTGTACATACTATTTAAATGGAAAGATTTGTATAGCTACACATTGATGTCAAAAGTCTTAAGACTTTTTTTATATGAATACGGTTTGAAAGTTTGTGGATGAGAATTTCATGGTTTGAGTAGCATTTATCATACTTTATACATTGTATGTACATCATACTTTATACATATACATGTGAAGAGAAAATTTGTATTCTTATATGCAGTTTCATGTTTTATTAGCTCTGTCAGAACCTATCTGCGACACACATAATTGTAATTTTAAGGGACATTGGAAATGTCTTGAACTTCGAGAGACACATCGAGCAGTGGTTTCTCTCTATATGTTGGATATCCAACTATTCCTTAGGGTCAAATAACTCTAAACTAAATGAAGAATGTTTTTATAGTATGGGTTTGTTCTTGAATGGAAGGAGTTTAAAATGTTGAGCCAATAGCGAATTAAGAAGTTCAAGCTAGAGAAAGGATGACTGTGATGTTACGATTAATTTTTATTTCTTCTTCTAGGCATATTATAACCACGATGATCGTACCGTCTTTATTCTGGCTTACTAAACAAATTTTCAGGCTTACTCAAATCCAACCCCAAGAGTTTTTGGAAGCTTAATTTCCAATATCGGGTCTCTTCACGATTCTAGTCAGTTTTTTGTATGGAGTTTGACAGTTGGAGACTGAAATCATGTGAACACTCCATAAAAAAAACCACACACAAAACTAACCTGCAATTTTCAGTCTAGATTATTCTAACCTCAAAGCTAGAATTAGATTCGAGTACCTGCACGAAAAATGGCAAAACAAGGTGATATCACACAATAATAATACACATATGTATATGCATATGTGTACACATATGTTTACATTTATCCCAAGGTGCATTAAAGAGATCTGGTGATGGAATCCCAAATCAAAGTGTATGTAGTCCAGGTGGTCTCATAGCATGTTTTTTTATAACCAAATTTGAATATCACTTTTTGACAGGATGGGTGAAATTTTTTGTTCAAACAATCAGCCTTCTAAATTCATACACCTTGCTCGAAAACTACTATACAATGCAAACAGCTGACAGCCTGAAATTTCAGCCTCCCAACCAAGGTGGATTAAAAATATCAGGTGGTGGATAAGAGCCTTTGGGAGGTCGCCATAGTTGAGGGACTTTACGTCATTTTAAAACCGTTTACTAATGGTTTCCGCACACAAAGCATAGCAAATAGAAAAAAATTCTTTGTTTATACGTGCATTTTTGTGTGTCTATTGAATTTATTGAAAAATGAGATGTATTAACAAAAGATTTGATAATTTGTTTCGGCATGAAGTGTAAAATCATGTGAGTAAGAGGTCTAATCTCAGGTAAATTATCCATGAAGCTCATAAATAATGAGAAATAAATGTAAAAATTTGAAAACTAAATGATTTTGTAGTTTTTATCCTCAAAAATGTCGAAAACACAATAAATTCACGAAATCACTCAAAGTAACTCACTTCAATCGATGTTTTGTTGTAAAATAACAACTCGCAGAGCCCAAAATATATTTTTAAAGTATATTCAATCGAAAAAATGTGGTAGATTATATTATCAAATTAAATAAATGTAAACAAAGTTTGAATCCTGGGGACTTTACGTCAAGTGACGAATTGTCAAAATTGTCAAAAAGATCCACCACCTGATCTTATTAATCCACCTTGCTCCCAACTTAAAACGGAAAGGACCCCATCAATGTCAAAAGTTTAAGATTTCATAACACTGAAAGTACTTTGAACGAGCTCAGATTTAGATTTTACAACAAACACTTTGGCTTTGGACTAGGTAGGTCAAAACAGAGTTTTAGTATAAATTGAGTACACCAACTAAAGCACTGGACACATCAGATTCTACACAGAGCATATGAATTTACAAGAATTTTGCGAAAACATTAGTTTACAGCGGTACGGCCAAACTCTTTCAAGAAAAGTAAGGCACACAGTAACAGTATTTTCATCAAAATATAACTCCTACATTTAATTTCACAATAAAATGCGTTTCACCTTTATTAAACTTTCCCTCTTGAGATTGTTCTCGTTCGGCCTATACCACCCTCATTCTTTGCCTCTTGTTCTGCAATCGTTACTGCAACCGGCGGGCACCATATCTATCTAGCACCGCACCCTTATCTGAACTCCCCAATCAGAACCGCTCCAGTGATCCTCGCTCTCGCAATCCTTTGATGCAAGCCCAAATTTATGATTTTCGCTCTGTCTCTATCCTCCCAAAACCCCCTCGATCCATCTCACCAAACGCCACAACGGCGAGCGCATTGCTCGCTCAATTGACCACCATTGAGCGGTGTGGGCCACAATAAAAAGAAATAAACCCGCATCCCATGCAATAAAACTCCCATCCCCAGTGGTAACTCCCGGTGCACCTGGAGCATGGCTTGTTTTTTTTTCTTTCTCTTCTGTGTGATGCGTGCTACGGATCGATAAATATTTATTTCTCCCTCTCGTTCTCTCTCTCTCTGCCTTTCTCACTCACCAGCACACACACACATACTACCCGCCACAACAAGCTCCAAATAACTTAATTAATTTCTCGCAGCCCCGTTTTGGGGTCGGGGTTTCACGGGATGCTCTCTCCGTGGCAGGTCGGGTGTCCCGCTAGATCCATGGGGCGCGGCGTGGCTTAATGCGTGCGCCACAAAACTCCAAAAACTCTCCCCTCCTCCCCGTTGATCTCGACGACGGTCAGCTGATCTTCACACCCGAGAAAGAAAGAAAAAAAACCCTTCTACAGCAAACCAGTACTTTCGCTCCCCCCCCCCACTCATAATGGGTTGCGATGCGTTAAATGTGCGTGCATTAATTTGCTGCCATCGCGGGCCCCGAGCGCCACAAAAAAAACGACAAAATGACGAACGGGGTTGCGGGGTTTCTTCATTGTGCGATGTGATTTAACGATTTATTGCTTGTTGTTTTTCCGTTCTTCGTCTACAGTGCGGCGGCATATATAGGCGCGTATGTGACCGATGATGAATTGCGCTGGATGACATTTGACTTCACGCACCACAAACTACTACTACGGATCGTAGCACGGCGCCGCAACAACGCAGATAACAACCAGCGCAAATGTCCCCGGCCAGCGAGAAAGGAGGAATATAATAAAACTGTACACAAAAGTTGACATTTTACAGCGCACTGTGTGTGTGTATGAGTGTGTGATCCGATCGGAAAACTCGGCAAAACAACCACAATCCCCCAAGTCCTCATTTTTGATCGCTCAGTTACCGAAAATCATCACCACCATAAAGTTGACTTGATTTATTATAGATTCCAAGAGGCCAAGAGGAGCGCTGGCGGGGCTTGCCGAACCGGTAACGATTGCCAGATGAAATCGAAACACATTCACCTCCAATTTCCCAACCGCCTCTCGAAAGAGTCAGCCTAAAAAACTCACCACACCGAAACGATCCTAGGCACAGTGCAATAAAAAAAAGAGCTCGCTACAAGTCCCACGAGCGTGTGACAGTGCACGATGTACGCGAAACACATCGTCTCCCGCTCTCGCTGTATCAGCGCTGAACAATTAGTGTTTGCCGGACAACAGCAGATGGGGAATTAGAAAATTAAAGAGCTGGATTAGAAGCAACAGAGCAACACAAAAATACTAAAAATGTGAAAGCAAACGTCCGATCAGCACCAATCTTCGATCCGACTGTGCCGCGTTCCGCACCGAAAGATAAATGTTTTTTTCTATCCCATTTTTATGGTGGATTTGATAAGAGGTGCGACCGCCCGGCAGACAACCAAAGCGAGGGCTGGGAGAAGTACTGCGGGGGGAGATTGTAAACGCACTCGGTTTATGATGGAGAAGGAAGATCCAATCCGATCTTTACCACACACACAAAAAAAAGCGAACGCGGTTTTTACGATCAATAAAACTTCATAAAACACTTAGTATTTTATGTAAAGTTTCGATTTTTATGGGCAGCGATCGATGCGATCGATCTCCGATTTCCTTCCCGTGTCGAGTGTGTCCCAGTCAACATAAAACAGGGTTTGGTATCAATATTTTTCCCGTTCCCGTTCGATTCCTCACCCAGCTTTACCAGCCCTTCCGAGCTTATGGCTAGTGGCTCAAGCTGTTGGATCGCTTGGATGATCGAGGATGATCGATGGAATGTGGGAAATAGCGTATGGTTTTTTGTGGATAGAGAAGCACCTTTTGATAAATTGATTTATACAAAAAAACTCTTTAAGATACTCTCTCTATCTCTCTCTCTCTCTTTAAAATTGCATTCTAATTGTCGTTCAATTAAGCAGATTCTCCCTTGTGAATATATTAATAAAATTACGATTCTCCCCTTAACACCGTGCAAAATCGAAAAGGGCCTGTTGTTGCTTGCTGCAAACGATCTCTCCTCCTGCTGGTGCTAATTCTGGCTAGCTTGGGCTTTGTGGTGTTTGTGTTTTTGTTCTGCTCCTTAGTTAAAGATCAAATTGCACGCAGGCACGCGCCGCGGATGCACATACGCATCTGTTACCGTCGGATTCCAGTGGCCGGTGGCGCTCCAGCAGGCGGCAATGTGTAAAAGTTGATGTGCATTCTTGGCTGATTTTATGATTGCTTGCACTCACACGACACATCGCACGCACTCACGCAGTGCGGTCTGCGCTGATGATTGGTTCCAGGGTTTTCAGGATACTGAGCAACGAACACAAACGCACACTTCATAATATGAGGAGAATGAGCATAAATGATGGCATTTTTACTGCACCTTTTGATTGGTAATTATGACGCTTTAACGGAACAGATGTGTGTGTGTGGTTCTTGATGTGAGTAAAAAGGTAATTAATAAAATTTACTTAAAGTCGGGGGTTCGTGTAATACCCTTTTCCATTGATTAATTTGTTTAATTTGATTAAATTGATTTTATAAAAAATATTAAAGATGCTTATTTCTGTAGCTAAGATCTATTCAACATGGACAATATTGGTATTAGCACAATATTCCCAAAACCTGCATTCATATTAAAGATGTATAAGATTGTAAAGATGAATCTCATTCCCAATGTCACGATATTTATGTTTATTTAAGAGCTTAAATTCAGTTCCAGCCGAAGATAGCAATTTCTATCCCGTCGATTGAACCTAGCCTGGAACTAAAATGATCATACCGAGCTGATGCTGAAATATATTTTAAAACGTTTATATAGTCTAGTAAAATATAAGAAGATCTGTTTTGATGGTGTTTCATTTCAAAAATATGGATTTTTAGTTCATTTTTCGATTAAACCAACAGTGTCAGTGTGAAGCCATCGATCTTAAGCGCCAAATATAAATAAAATATTAGCGTAACCAATAATGCCCAAAATGAAAGCCTTAGTTAGGATAATTATAGATAAATGTCCTTACCTTACTTAAAGTAGTAAAACGCCATTTACAGTCGTTGCCGCTAAACTTTGACTCTAACTCACCTATTTTTGTCTCAAAGGCACGAATTTTTGACATCGTGTCACAATTTTTGCCTCGAAGGCATCATGTTTTGACAGTGCGCATCAATTTTTGTCTCTAAAGCATCAATTTTTCACTGTGAATCAATCGCTTTATTTACAAAATTTAACTTTATTTGTTACACAGTGTGTGTTAAGACATTATTGAAATAAAATTATATAGTGAATAATTTCATTGATAGAATTTTAAATAAAACCATTGTTCTGCAAATTTTTGATGTTTTAATAGAATTGAAAAAAATTGGCATGTATTTTCAGGTGTAAACAATCGCTTTAGAAATTGTAACATTTCGTATTGTTTTTCTCAAAAAACAATCAATTGACACGGTGTTTGTATTGTTTATGTGACTTAAAATTACAATCGGCAAAACTCTGCTCAAATACATTAAAAAATTATCATCATTCTTACAAGAGTCCAAAATTGATGATTTACAGATAAAAATAGATGCGTCAGAGGCAAACATTGATGCGCACTGGCAAAAATTGATGCCTTAGTGCCAAAATTAGGTGACAACGACTGTATTCGACCTAACACGGATATTGGGTCCAAGTATGTTTTTATCTGAATCGGAATTGGTATTGTATTTTGCTACAATCTAATCAATTTTTATATATAATTTTTTTTTTAATTACAGTCTGAACTTACTGGTTGAACTTCGATTCCCTGCCAACTATTGAATATGTGCTTTTTAGTTGGCACGTTTTTCCATCCAAAAAATTTCAGAATTTTTTCCCGACAGGCCATGAGATTTTTGTAAAATATTCAAAAATCGGTTTTCCCATACCGATGCCAACTAAAATCATTCAACTATTGAATTCTGACTGTATATCAAATTTGTCTTGAATTTTTGTGATTTTCGTTCGTACTATGTGCTCTGGGCTCTCTAACGGGCTTTTCACATAAGACTCTAAGGCTCGCTGATAGACTACAGGCGTCTCCCAAGTTACGACCCCCTCGAGTTACGACGATTTGCAGATACGACGATTTTGATTTTGACAGTTAAAAATTGTCATTGAGACGAAATTGATTTTTTTTTTTTGAATTTATGTACAGATATCCGTTACAAACATATTTCCTCAGATTCCACAATTCCCCGATCGTGAATATCTAAATCGTGTAAACGGCTTTTGGAGGAAAATTAATACATTATCGTACATTATGTTAAATAAAATATATGATTTCATAGATTCCGACTCTTCAATTTCGATTATAAACTTTATATTCACAGATATTCGACATGCGACTATTTCGACTTACGCCTTGCTTTGGGACATTTGTACGCTCCCAAATACAGTCGTATCTCGGGGGACACCTGTATATAATCAGCACGCAATGTCATATTTGTATTGAACAGCCATACCTCAACAACACGGAGATACGGACAGCTGGATAATAGGAGCCCCGTATAAACGGCGTCCTACTGTATGTTTAATCTTCCCGTTTGGTAATTGCTATGTTATGTGATTTTAATTCATAAACAAACAAAACCCCCCAACCAACAGGAAAAAAAGCCTTTTCCACCAGCAAACAACAGGCGCTTACCACAATCCCTTTACTACTTTACTTCACTCCCTTCTACGGGTCTGATGATATGAAACGGTTGGTATGAAATTAAAAATTCAAATTAGATCACATCTCCTTTCGCGGGCACAACAACACACACTCCACACGTGCGTCTGCATGTGCGTGTCTGGGTGTGTGCTTATGTGCAACTCTCCATACTTAACGCCAAATGTCTGGCTGCTGCTGTACGGCACAAAAATACCGTTCCAGAAAAATCGCCAACGCGACGAACCACTCGACACGAACAACCACAACACTCTTTGACTCTCCCCACAACCACAACGGTCAACCATCAACACCGGGTGGTCATTTAAAGCTCGATGTCTCTATTAAAAAGACACGGGAATGATTAATACACCTTACCCCCAAACCCCCATCGGGGCTGTGCGGTGCGGAGCCCTAGACGAGAGCTCCGAATGCCGCTTTTGCATTTTCCCGTCAAAGCATCCCGGAACGATGGACGGGGTGTTCAGGGCGTAGTGATCGGTTTCATCACTCCTCCAAAGGTGAGATGCCCAAGTGAAGATGGACACAACGATGTTTTTTTTTATTTATTTACTTTTGTTTTGCTATATGTACTACCACACTCCCTCGTGATAAGACTCAGCGGCGAGTACGGCGGGGAAGCGCTGCGCTCCACAAACATGGACAAAAGCCCCAAGAATGGTGTAGAGCTAGGTTGCTCTGTTTGTTCAGCATCGCCATGACAAAATGTCACCGGTTTCCATGGGAAACGGTCAATTAAAATTATTTGTACAATTTAATCGCCGGTGCATACATTACACCGGATCGGTCCACCAGTAGCTCCACCGGTCCGATCCGGTCCACCTGCGCCACCGATCCCGCACGCCACATGACATTACGCTGGCCGCCGCCAGCGGGTTTTATCGCCGTAATGAGACCAAATGAGATTTGACCTTCTACGGCACAACGGCACGGCTAATTGGTGTACTGTGGGGCTGGCGATCCGATCGGAGAGCTCCGAACCATAAGGAATTGGTGGTTTTGGCGAATTTCAGCTAAAACTAAGCAATGCCGTCTCCACCCGATCGCGAGCGAAGATCGGAGGACAGTTGGTGGAGGATTTTTAGCCACCACCACCACCACCACCACCGAAACTGTCACCGTCATCATGTGGAATGTGCCAGCCGCCCAAAAAAGGGGGTGGTGGTGAGGCTTGGGTGCTCGGGTTTTGTTCGCCGCAAGCCAGACGACTTCAAGTGTCCGTCGGGGATGGTTGTTGCCGCCGAGAGCGCAGTGCTGGGTGCAGCACACGCAACACACCACGGCTGAACAGGCAGAACACACATGCGCCAGTTGCACACTCTGATTTTCCACCTCGATTTCCATTTCCAGCCAAGACCACTCGGATCTCGGTGCTGTGTTTGCGCGTTTTGCGTGGGAAAATTAAGCTTTTGGTGCGTTCGATCCGGGACCGGTTCGGCTTCGGAGCTTCACCTCTCTCGGATTCCGCCACCCGGAGGGCCTTGGCGGCTTTTAAAGAAGAGAATAGTACTGCTGCTGCTACTACCACACAGCTTCTGCGACACACCCGAACGGGCGAGCTTAATTATGCCTGGAGCTGCCGTCAGCCGTGCAGCAAAGCAAGCAGGCAGGGCGAGAGCATGCCGCATCTGACTAATGAGGGTGCATGTAAATGGGCAGGAATGGGCTAATTACTGACAGAGTTGTAGCTGTCAGGATAAATGAATTAATAGAAAATGGTACGTTTTCGCAGCTGGCAGGCCGCGGCCGGGGGCGATGTGATTGAAACGCGCTGTCGTCGGCTGATGCGTGAAAATGAAGAGCAGCGGAATGTGGTCAGTTAGCCTGATGGCGATTGCCGCACCAAGGATGTCCTTATCGTGTTAAGACAGTGGTTATTTCACGGATTGTGTGTGTGTGTAAGGCAGAAGGTGAATAAGGCAGAAGGAAAAAAGGTGAATGTATGAAGGCAACCAAGTACGGTTGTTTGTTTTCCAACACTGTTAAAAATTGCTAAGATAGCACTGAATTGGGGTCATGTCATTTCTTAATTTCTGAGTTATTTAGGATAATTATTTTAAGAAAACCCCCCAATTCGATAAGCTAACAATTTGTTAATACGTTTATAATGCGTAAAAATAAACGAAATTTACCTCGCGAGCAAAGAACAATGCAGGTATCCTACGTCTATGACAGTCAGACAGTTTTACGAAAAATATGTTAATAAAATACGTACAAAAACCATACACTGGTAAGATAAGACTCTTATAATGTAGACACTTACATGAATTGTTTCTGTCAGTATATACTTTAGGAAGTTGCTTAGCTTAACAAAGATTAATTGTTTTTTTATACAGCGAAATTACCTTGATAATTCAAGTCTGTCAGCGGAACCATATGCAACAACCAGGTTGTATTTCAGACACCCAATTGACAGTTGCGTTCTGCCATATTGAGATTCGACAATGGTGTTCCATCTAAGATGCATCTCAATTTGTTTTCGTTTTTCGATTTTTTTTTTACTAAAACAAACTTATATCTTTGACTTTATTAGAATTCATCGTTTCAAACGTGTTTTGGCCATTTTTAACAATATATTTATGGTAGAGGAAAAACATTCAACCATACATTAGCTATCCTTATTGAGTATGCAACCAATTGGTGGTAGTTTTAGTGTTGGGTAAATCTGATTCAGATACATGAATCTAAATGAATTTTTGAAATGATTCAATGAATCTGAATTTCGGTTGGTAAGATTTGTGAATATCAAAGATTCATGAATCTCGAAAGATTCATGATTCTCAATAGATCAAGGGATTCATAAATCTCCAAACATTCATCGAGCTTGAGCTTCTTATTATTCTTCTTCTTGGCGTAACAACCTACTCATGCCAGTCTATGCATGTTTTCGACACTTCTTGGGAAGTACCACGCAGCCGTATAGTTAGTTTTGCTACGGGAAGACGGTTCATACGATGCTTGAACCTACGACGGGCAGATCGCGCAAACTCAATATTTGGAAAATCATACATCTCTAAGGATTCACGAATCCCTGTAGATATGTGAATTTAAAAGGATTTATTAATCTTTTGAAATTCATGAACACTTGAAGATTCATGGATCATGTGGGGTTCATGAATCCGTGAAGATTCATGAGTTTTTTGAGATTCATGAATCTTTGAAGAGTCGATTCGAGATTCGAATCACTGGAAGATCACTGAAGATTCATATGAATGAATCTCAACTAAAGATTCATGAGACCCAACACTAGTTAGTTTACATAACTTCAGGCTGAAATCAATCTTAACTGAACTGAGCTGAAATTCTGACTTGTTGACATGATGTTGACCAGCCGCCAACTGTCAAACTCTACTTTAAAAAAACAGGCTAGTATCGTAAATGTTCCCAATTTTTAAATTTGGTAAACTAGTTATTTTTTCTGTAATTGCGAAGTACACGCTACGTATCCCAGAAATTGCAAACAATTTTAAAATAGGTAACTTAATAATAATAGTTCATGAAATTTCATACGATAATTTTTGCTATGAGGACTTCAAATGATAAAAGAGCCTACAAGGGCAAAACTCTAAGTAAAAAGAACATAAGAAATAAAACAAACTTTAATCTCCGTAAGAAAACAACCCAATTCCATTGGTACTCACACAGTCGCAATCCGCCCGATCATGCCCGATCGTAGCAAATAAACCATTTACCAGTCAAACTAAATAACAAAACAAATTGATCATCAATTAAGACTTTTGGGCCCTTTTCGCTTCATTTCCGTTACAACTAATCACAAACGCGGACGCCAAACAAAAAAAAAAGACGCACCGCACACGAAACCATCACAATCAATCAACCGTATGACCGTCGCAATGAATCAGAGCCCCAAAAAAACTGCAATCCCGTGCGTGCTTCTCCCGCTGTTCCAAGGAATGCTCCAGCTTTCCGAAAGAAAATCCCGTAAAAAATCGTTTCCCTTCCATCTAAGCAGATTGACGTTTTTGTTTTCCTCCCCGTCAGAGATGCGGAAATTTGACGATTAATTTATGGCGGCGGCCAGCAAAACTTCGATCCCCCGAAGGGCTCAAACTTACATTTTTTTGACGTTCAACCGAGCCGGTTTTGGCTTCTGTTTGTGATGATGAACCAATACCAAAAAAGAAATAAAAAGAAGTAACAATAAATTATGTTCTAGCTCGCTAATGTCTACCGTGTTGGACAACAGAGGAAAAAAATAACCTACACAGAACCGATCGGTCATCGATCGGAGTCGATCGAAACGGCTTTGTTGATAGCGCATTTGCTGCTGCTGCTGGTGCTACTGTAAAAGATTGCCGGCAGGAATGTGATGGCCCGATTGTCCGCTCTCATCTAACATCTTTCCATCTTTGATCCATTTATGATTACCGAGTTCCGAGTTCCGAGAATTGTACCGGCCTCAAAACGGTCCAATTTATTTTTTGTACACATTTTTCTCCACATTCGGGGGGGGGGGGGGGGGGAGTTCGGGCCTTGACGCGCTTTTCGCTTTCATTCGCGTTTTAAGGAGCTCGATCGAACTTCTTGCTATCACAGATCACATATTGTATCATTATTTTACATCTTTTTTTAAATACATTAACCCAGTTTCTATAATAAATTTAAAAATAATCAATGCTATATTCCGTCCTTTAGGGGAAAAAAGACTAACTAACCGATCGATGCAACCAACAAAACGAAGCCAATAATTCAAATCCATGCGCCCCATTGATCATGAAACACCGTCCTCCCATTTTTCGGCCGCCGCTCGTTCGAAGTAGCAAAATAAAACAAAAAAATGGCCAGATAATGACAATATTCAAATATCCCGTGGCACTGGCCGAAACGAAATTATATGCTTCATTTATTAATTAAAAGTTACCAGCAGAGAGGCAACCGAAAGCGGGCGCAATGCAGTCGGCGTGACTCTCCTCGCTCGCGAGTCTCTCGCCTCGAGCGCCATCACGGACACAGGCCCGGACACCAGCTGGTTTGCCCGGGCCAGCTCGGTACCGTACCAGGGCGTTTGCGTAGGTCCGTAAGAAATTACAAAACCCCTCCCCCCATAAAGAGGAATAAATACACACACAGAGCAAGAAACGCAACAACCACGTTTACGGTGTGTTTTCTGTTGTGCCACAGCGCGTATTCCTTCGCTTTTCTCCGCTTGGCGTAATTAATTTCGCGTGTTCTTAACGCTCGCGAAACGGCCCTCCCAACCTTCCCATTTTGCGCGCAAAAAGGGCCACAAACGGTGGGTAACCGGAAAACCGAAGGGGGCTAAATTTATTGTAAATAGCTGCAAGGAGTTTTGCATTCTCGATTCGTAACGTATTGCTTCTGGAAGAGCAAAGGAATGAAAGTAAAAAAAAGCTTGCAGCCCGTTGTTTTACCAACATAAAGAACGTTCTGCATGAAATATGCACTAATAACTATCCAATAAGGAACGGATTCATTCGTTTGCCTCTACACATTTATTAGACCTCTTAGAGTGGATAACTAAGGGGTTTGTGCTGTAGCTAAGCTTTTCTCGATCGCTAGATAATGCTCGATCATTTGTCATCTGTGATCATCCTCCTTTAAGAAACCCACCCACCGGGCTGTAAGTTGTAATGTGATCATCCATCCGAAAGCCCTCTAGCAGTACCATCCATCGATCCATGAAAACGGCCCTGCTATGGACCCACACACACACACACACACACACGACCACAGACGGCGGCCATTTTGTACATCCACCAAGGGGACAGTCACGTTACCACGATACTATGGGTACCTTCTTCTCCGCTTCTTGTCTTTTTGCGCGTGTTTGCAAAAACTGTCACTCAATCCCGAAACTGATTAGGGATCTGGTTCGTCCACGATCGCCGTCATTGCCCAGTGGGGTAGGTGAAGAAGGGTGATCGTATTACGCCGATCTCGGGGCGATCGTCTTGCCAGTCATCGTTGCGGACATCTCAGAACACTCACCACCGTCCCCCCGCACGCTCGGCGGAGATGCAAAACGGATGCAGAAAAGGAAAAACCGACGAAAGATCTTTGCTTCTTTGTTTTTGTGTTCATCCGGATCAGGCAGTCCGAGCCCGAGAACCAACCAATCGTGGCGATCCGTCAAAACCGTCCCGGCGACTCGGGCCTCGGAACCTCCCGATGTCAATTCAAATAAGCATAGGAAAATTTAAATAAAATGGTATTCATCGCTGCTGCTGCTGTTGCTGAGGCCGCTGCGACATGCCGCTGGATCTGCCGGAGGGAACTGGATCGAATAAGGGAATTGTGTGCCCGCGGATCGATGAATCAAAATTTCCGAAACAATTCACCATTTCTGGGATGGCAGTGGACAACGACGATGCGCAGCAGTAGCAGCTCCCAGATCAATCAGTACGATCGCGCGAAGGCGCGCCAGGATCACCGGTCGGTGGTGGGCATTGGAGGACACAGCGTGAGCCATCTCTTACCATAAATGCTTCCCTGGGCCCTTAACGAGCTTCCCGTGGGCACTTTGTGGGATGGAGGCCACCACCCTTTCAACTCCACTTTCTCTCCACCAAGAATAAGTTCTTGATAAGTGGGGTCCAACGAGTGGGAAATAAATACTCGCCAGCTGACCAAAGGGTGTTGCACAATTAAAATAACGCGCTCCTGTGCTGAGCCTGCTCACTCGCACGATCGCTTTACGAGCTAGCTGGCTAGCTGGACAGCGATTTTAATTCCAAACGCAATGAAGTCCCGGCGGACCTCCCTACACACACAGTTGGAAGTGGTAGGCCTTTTTAATGTGCCATTGTTGAGCGGTTCAGCTGCGAAGAAGCGTTCAAAGACCCAATGCCAATGCCTGGGAAATGGACTTTGAAGTCATCGGAGTTGGACGGACGTTCACATCACAAACACACATCACAAAAGGGCTGTGCGGGTTCGGTCGGTGAGTGAGAAGATTTGTTTGCATGGCTAATGAGTCTGACCTCTCGCAAAGTGATTGTAGTTTGGGTGTCAAAGGAAAGGGTATTAAACAAACAACCTGCTTGCACCCGAAAAGCTCACGCTGTCTGTCAAATTCTAAGGGCTTCCATCGGGCACTACATCACTTGAATGTGCAAACAGCCGAAGCAAAGGGGCCTGTTGTCGTGCTGTCGTTTATTAAATTTTTCTCACCACCAGGCACCAGCGATCACTCTCATGCCATCACGCCATCATAACACGTCGTCACATTCCACACGCAGCGATCCTTCATTCCGGCCGCCCGCAAGGCAGACACATTCAATTCGCGCTCTATAAAAGGATTCATTCCTCTCCCCCCATCTCCCCGCACCATTTTGTGTCATTTTCCAAGGAGTCAATCATAAAAAAGCAACAGCCTCCCGCGTTCGATTCCAACCCGCACGATATGGACACGCACGCATGCACGCACGCGGCCACGAATGCATTGATTACGATCACCTTCCCGTTGCCCTTTCCCGCTGGGCTGCATCCGTTCCCTCCCCTCCGTGGAAGGCTATCTCTGCTGGCCGTCGGGGCAAGCCAGAAGGCCACGATCGTGATCGGTACCGGGCGATAAGCACACCAACCAGCCACACCAACTCAATAGGAAATATTTAGAATGCTTCTTTCACACCTCCCGGACGGAAAAGGAAACGGCGCGTCAGCGAGCGAGCGCTTATCGCGATGGAAAACCTTCCTTTTACCTTCCTATCGCGAGCGCGCGCGCACACACCTCCCGAAAAGGGTATGTGTGCGAAGGCGAAAAGGATGCAGCAGAGACAGCAGCAGCAGCAGACAGTGCGGGAGTTTTGTCGTTTCGGTTTTCGAAGAATCACGAGCTGCTGCTGCTGCCGCAATCGAAATTAAAATAAAGCCCACACGAGCCCACTGAAAGAATCGTTACATTTTATCTGGCTTCGGTAGGAGAGGTAGGACGACTTCCTTCCTTTCCACGCGGGTATACGGACGACGAACCTCGGTGTCGCTGCGGGTCATCCGCAGAGATCGCGCTGGGGTCCCGCGGTCTCGGTTGACTTCCTTTTTTAGGGCGCTGCAGCAAGAAACAATGTATGAAGCAGAGAGCAGTCCGCTGTATGGACCTGGGTACGTAATAGTTCTTTCTCGCGGTGTGGAAAAGGATGTGGGGAGGAGGTTTTGAATAGCTTTCGCCCACCCCAAGCAGAAAAGGTTAGGTTTCGATAGAAGCATCGAAGCAAATAAGATCGGTGGTGTACGATGACGCTCCGAATTTCTGAACTCGTTCGCAGCAAACTCCAAGTAAAAGGCAACGTGCCTTCACATTTAATCCCAAACGTCTTGTGGGTATCATCTGTTTGCGATCACCTCTTTCTAGCGATCGAGATTTTTCGGTTCACGCGACATTCTTCGCATCGCAGGGCTCTCCGTGTTCCTGCCTCAACCGGGGAGCATCACATTGTTTCCTAATAAACTCGCCAGCCCAAGACGTCCCCAAAAAAGGGTTCCTTCGCATTTCCCGCATCGGAGATCCTTGCACACGCATCGCTGTGTGTGATTGACAGCACCGACAATGATGGCTGCACTGCACTGTAAGGCGTGTCAGTGTGTACCCCAAACCGACGATGATGACGACGATGAGCGGAAGCAGCGACATCAAATCCGCGCGCATACGAAACAATAAGAAATAACTGATATTCCTGTGTCCCGCTACTCCGCGTTCGTTCTTGCTCGAAACAACGAGTCGAAATAGATTAAAAAAAACCTTAAAAAGTCTACAACCCCTCTCCCTCTCTCGAAACAAACGTTTGGAATTTCAATTTACATCCAGCAAACACGCAACGACGAAGAACCTACCCGCGAATCTGTGTGGCTCACTTGCGGACAAGTTCATTCACGGTGGCCCTGCGAGCAGCAGCAATTGAAATGGTTTCACTTTTTTTTACTCCCGTTCTCGTTTGCGCTGGTTGGGCTTGCGGCCCGAAAAAGCGTGTGCATTTTCGGCGAAAAGAGTTAATTAGTGATTACCCTTAAACACAATCACAGAAACACACACCAACCAACTCAAGCGTGTTTGCCCTGTTTGAAGGTTCTATGTTTTGTAGTTGTTGGTCCAACTTTCTTTAGATGTCACCAGCCGAGTGGAGCATCACTTGGGGAATCTCCCAGAACCAAAATCCGGCGACCAATTCTTCCAACTTCGATCGTACCTCAGCACACAAGGCCTCGAAATGACAGCGACGACGACGACGACGATCACGACTTTGGTTGACGGGCTTGACACGATCTTCTTCTACGCGCGATCTTCTACCCCCCCCCCCCTCCCTTTCTCCCTCACTTCTTCCATTGTAGGGGGTTGGTGGAAAGCACACCAAAAACTTTGTCCAAACAACAGCTTTCGCTGGGGCTGACAGCTCCCCAAATGAGATAGCTGCACGGAGGATCGCGGAGGACACACACACACTCTCTCTCTCCCTCGCTACCACACGCACGCACACGGCCGGTCCGCACTTCAACGGCATCGCATAACAAAAGAATTTTTTATCGAAAATCTTCAATTGTTTCAATATCTTCTTGCCTTGCCCTTTTGCAGCTATTCTTTCGTTTCAAAGTTGTTTTGTTTTTTTTTTGCGATCAGGCGCGCGCGCCCGTGCATTTTTTTTTTTCGTGTTGCCTACTCAACTCGCTTTCTTGCTCGCGTCTCGTACGCGCGGGCCCCCTCCTCACCTTGAAATGCCAAATCGCGAACGTAGGTTTTGTGCTGGCTTGCCAGCTCTCTTCGTTGTCTCGCTGCTGCCACAGCGCGAAGCGTTTCGCCGAGACAGGATGTACCGATCAAGCCGTTTCGGAAGAAGATCCTCTCCCTCCACGCTTTCGAAACAGAATTGGAAGGTGGAAGGTGGAAACCTTGATGGAGACAGCCCGGATCCGGAATTCGTCAACGTCTCGTCAACGGGAGCCCGGTGCAGTCTTCCCTTCTTAACCTAACCCCCTGACGACGAGGGACGGTGAAGAGCGAATGCCTCATCAATCTTAGTTTTGATTTTTGCCAACTATGCTTTCCGTTCGCGTCAGTCCCGGGGGCCGTCAGTCAGTGTCTGTTGGTGGTTCTGGTACCACCAGATCGATACGCAGAGGACGGGGTTTGCGGAACGGTAGATACGAAAATGTCAACGCAAGTTGCGATTTTCGGTCGGATCGATCCGGCGCGCGATCGTCCTGGAACGATCCCTTGTTTTCGGACGCTTTTCGCTTCACGGCCACGGCCTATGGCGAAACTTAGTGCGGGAAGAGCGGGGTGGGTAGAGAGTTGCAGAATAAAAATGAAAGAAATGTGCTTGTTTTGTCAACAGCGCTCGATAACGAATAAACATGTTACGGAACGATTTTGGGGCTCGGGCGAACGAACGGTCCGCCGAGACTCCCGTTAGCCTGACTCGCCGGGATGGCGCGACGCATGACCACGGGGTTTGGGAGGTGGGAGGGGGAGGCAACAACGGATCGAAACCATTGTTACCACCACCTCCCGAAAAAAAAATCCGTCCGCTGCTGCTGCTGCTGCTGCTGCTGCTGCTGCTGCGGGTTTGGGTTTGGCGACGGAAACTGTCAATCAAACTGACCGATGCTTGCGAGATTGTGAGTGCTTTCTGGATGTGGGCATGAAGGGAATTGGGGAGTTTTGGCAGGCAGCGCTGTGAGTTGAAGGAACAGTGAGATGCATCCTGTTTTACACTGTCTTTCACTGGGAGGGAGAAGAGGTGCATTTTCACAGCAAACCAAACAAATAAATTGCCTCTAAGGTGGAGGCCCAATCCGATTAGATTAAGGATACGGCTTCCCGACATAGCAGCAGCAGCAGCAGCGATCTCTTACGATCTTCTGCACTGACGTGTCTTTGTATTACGTGTCATTGAGGATTGTGTGAAGAAAGATTTACAGAAAGAGGTTATATTGATCAGAATTGTGTAAAAGTTTTCATACTGTTTTTAACTACAAGTCGGATTATAAGAATTACATGGTTGTCTTCAGATAAGACATCATGAGCTAGTCTTTCTTCGTAGCTGGATTTTGGTCTAGGCCTAGGACAGGGGCCTCCAAACTTTTCAGATCGCGGGCCGCATTGCTTCAAAAATAACAATGTTGAGGGCCATTTGACGCTACCTTTAACTGATGATTGAACGTTTATTTCTCGTTTTTATATCAAAATACCAACGTTACTTGTACAGCTTCGTGTTACTAAAGCTTGATTTTTGTCTAAGAAAAGTAAAAAATACAATTTTATTTGAAAAAGTCAAAATAACGTAATATTTATATTAACTCTGGCAAAGTCATCGTGGGCCGCATTATAAGCTCTTGAGGGCCGCATGCGGCCCGCGGGCCGTAGTTTGGAGACCCCTGGCCTAGGACATCAGTTAATCAGTGAGATATGGATTACCCTTAGCAGGATAGTCAGTTCTACGTATGGGAGGCATGGTCCATACGGGGCTTGAATCCATGACGGGCATATTCCACGGGATCATTACACAGAAAGTTACACTCTTTAAAAGCATGGTTTATAAGCGTATTTGTTTCAAGGTTACCCTAAAGCTAGCCGCGAATCAACTTGTACAAACTCTTTATCCTGAAAAAGGCATCGGTTTTAGAACAAAAGTAAAGAACAAAAACTTGATGAACTTGATGATATATTTATGGAGTTTTGTTAAAACTTCTACCTTGATATTGAAGTTATCCATTATTTCATCCTAAAACCCGGGATGCTTTGACGAAACTCACTGCTTGTAATCAAGCTTAAGGCTTATCAGACCTATATAGAGCTAAAACACCGATGTCAGGAATTCAATTGTCCACACTACTATGAGCTATTTAAAACTTATTATTTTATCCTGAAACAGGAAATTGTTTAAACACGCTGTAAGACACCGTTGTAAAACTGTGTGTATGTCTTTTATGAGCGCTTCTCAACTTGTATTACCATCCTTACCTCCATCGGCCACAATCGGACATAATCCACCCGAACCATACTTCCGGCTTACTAATCCAACCTACCAACCACAAACCCATGCTCAAATGTCCGGCAAAATAGCTTCATTGAAATCTTGCATCGCATTTTCTGTAAGCAGTGCAGTTCACCCCGTTTCCTTGAATAAATAAAATCCTTATCATGGATTTGGCCTGCTGGCGAAGTAAATCCTTTGCCACTGGCACAGCATTCCAAGCGAGCCGTCTTAGTAGCAAACCAACATAACACACCCAGGATGATATTGCGTTGCGAAACATGAAATATGAGCTGCTTCTTCCCCCAGCCCTTGCCCCCAAAGCCCTCCCGAATTCCAAAACCGGCAAAACAATCATCGAGCCGAAACGAAAGCCCCAACCTGTCTCGCATTGTGACAAACTCATTGGCTCGGATTAATTGCTTCTGGAGAGAGAGAGGAAGAGATACACTCTCGGGTGGAGTGAGCTTCTTGGCTTACTGCGATGCTACTAGCGATGCTTTTCCGGTTCCGTTCCGAGTGGACCGGCGGTAAGAGGTACGGCTAAACTATTCGACTTCGGGAACTTGTGGAGAATATTTGCATGGCGCATGCTACGACGCAAAATGTCTTCAAGAAGCTAGCCTCAGAATCCAAAGCGAGACAATCTATGTGTATGTGTGTGTGTATGTGTGTGTGCGTAGGTTATGCAAACGAAATCGGAATCGGAAAATCTTCTAAACAGGATAAGGATTGCCCACGGCGAGCCGGGAAGGAGAAGGGACCCGTTTGCATAAGCTGAAGAAATCCGACTACACTACAAAACAAACGTACCACACCCAGCCGAAGGCTCTCCGTGCCCGTTCGTTGGTGCTTTCTGTGTTGGCGGGCATTACAACTTCCTTCGCAACTGCGGGAAAAGTTGGCAAACGCACAAAACCGACGGGAATTTCTTGCTCCAGTGAAACACAATGCTACCAAACGGGTGGGTAGGGAGTTACGCACAGTCGCAGAGGGATCGTCATGTTGTGTGTGTGTCTGTGTGTCTACAATCGTATTATATGTCATAATTGTATTAATTAATTCCTGGGCAAACTCGGCGCGCACCTTCTTGAAAATATCCATTCAGAGAAATCAGCAGAACGGCCCCTAGCGAATGGAATGCCATTGGAAGAAGTCAGTCGGTCGGTTTCGGTTGAAGAAGACATTCTGTAAAGTTTACAGTGTGTGCTACAAGTGAGCTCCAGAATTGCCTGAGAAAGGTGTTTAATACAAACGAAAATCAGTTTATTTTTTAATGGAAATTTAGATCGCAAAACTCCGTTTGAACAGTTTCAAAGAACAGATTAACAAATACATTAAGTTTTATACCAATTTTGTTACATTTTCTAAACATCCTAACAGTTCGTCTAACTCAAATAAGACATCATTGCGAAACACGCAAGTCATAACATTTGCATCTTCGTATCAGGAAGTACACCTTACCTCTCCCCGCGTTTGGAGAAATTCTGGAGAAACGCAACGACTTGCAATTTCTCGAGATGCATCAAAGTTGAATGTGTAATCTGCGGATATGCAATCCCATACATACACACACAAACTGCACACTCGCAGCTATTGTTCTGCTTGCCACAAAGACTCGAGAACTTTGCCTTTCCTTAACGATGAGTTTGGGCAGGGGATTCTTCAGGCTCCATCAACATCAAACCATTTCCCTGAATTCCTTCAGTGGAAATCCGCTTCTGCTACACATTTGTCACACTTCAGTTGATTCGGTTTGGCTTGTGCGGTTAACATTGTTGTTTCTGTTTCCTTCACCGGTCGCTCCTTGTTCATCTAATCCCCACTCTCTCTCTCTCCCTCTTTCCCCTTCAGCAACACATTCAAATGTTGATCGATTTCTAGTTACGCTCATATGTGTGCCCTTCTTGGAAGGGTGCCCGGTAGGTAGGTTTGATTTATCGCAATCATAGAGGAAAAAAGCGAGTAACTCACCGAGACTACATGTAAGACACTTCTACTTACGGACCCCCATTACCATACCAGAGATGGGATTGCCATTGCTAACCAGTATTGATTATTCATTGATTTGATCGAACATGATGCTTGCCGTTCCATCGCCGAAAGACACGTGTCGCAGACAAGACGCAACCGAGAGAGAGATAGCGCGAGAGCAGGAGAGAGGGGAGTTCTTAATGTTCACACCGAGCATTAATGTTCAATCAACACTCCTCCCTTTCCAGGGAAATGATAAGCAGAACCCTGAGCCCTGATCATGAGATTGTCCGCACGGTAGCATCCGCACGGGAAGGTGTTACTTCCTGGCGCTTCTCAGAAGTACTTCAACCGTCTGCAATTAACATTTCGATCGTAAACCCACGAACATCTCTGACCCACACACGAGGGACAGGGGATCGCCAATAAAAATGTACCCGTTTTGTTTTTTTTTGTGTGCTTGGTTTACGTTTTGGTTTTTGATAGGGATCTTTCCCCATGGAAGATAAAGAGCCGTACGTACTTCGTTGTCAAGATGTCCCGTGGCGTATGGGTCTCGACCCCCGGTACAACAGCGTGATCGAGCGCGAGCGCGCGCGCACGGGTTATGAATGAATGTAGCGAATGGGCTGTGCCTTTCAAGCAACAACAAACCCCTAACGTTAGTTTGACAATGTATAGCTGGGGGTTTTTGTTGTGTTCTTACTTGTTTCCGAAGCCATCCCAAAGCCCGTATGTTGCTCGCGTAAATTTATGGTTTGTTGACGTGCCTTACCTGGAGGAGCGGAAACAACATCTTGA
Organism: Anopheles bwambae; assembly: GCA_007018985.1. Lineage (NCBI taxonomy): Eukaryota > Metazoa > Arthropoda > Insecta > Diptera > Culicidae > Anopheles > Anopheles bwambae. The sequence continues at coordinate 28,206 of SIXB01001092.1, forward strand.
TCATAGATAGCAGCTCGCAGCGCTAGGAGGGTTCAGAATGCGTTAAGCCTCATCGTACGCGATTTATGAATGAAAAAGCTTTTATTCCGTGGAAGTAGCCTGTTGTTCAATTGCTTATAATTTTTACTGCATTCCAGTTAGAACAGACCCTCGATAGAGTGATTTTGATGCGCACATTCCATTCTTCTTCCCAAGCACGGACCGAGAAGATGCTTCTGCACCATTTGCACACTCATTTGCGGAACCAATTTGTATTTACGGAAACATTATCTCTTTTTCCTCACCTCCAGGCCGAGCTGCTGTTTTAAAATGGGCTTTTCAACCGCAATTTTAAACCTTGAACTCCGTGCACAGACTTCACAGATCTTCGTCTGGCGTTGGTTGTCGATCTTCCTGCCCCTGACGATCACTCGTTCCACAATTGACCCACACGGGACGATATAATAATCGTCATAAGCATCGCGTTTATCAACATTTATCATCTCCCGCTTCGCGGACGGCTGCTGTGGACGCTGGCCCCTTTCGGCTCGATCGGCAACGGACGGCGTCGGTCGATTTCTTTTTGATCGATTTTCATCCCTCCCAGCGCACCACCGTCACACCACACCACCTGATGCAGAGAGCAGATGCAGATTGCAAAAAGATCGCATTTTTTCGTCGTCGATCATGTTTTGCGTATCGCCAGAAGCCAGAACATAATTATCGACCGATCATTTCATACGATCGGAACCAGTCGGTGCATGGTTGGAAACGCGCCTGGCGGGGAACACAGGGGAGGCAAAGGCATCATAAAGCATCGTGTGCCCGTTTCCGATCGATCGATTTTAATTAAAACATGTCTCACGGTGATTGGGGTAGGTGTGTTCTCCTGGTGGTGAAACCGCGGTCTGCCGAATAGGTCTGCGTCTCCCGGGGGCACTGTGCCGATGCATTCTGGACGAGACCAGAGACGGACATGGGAACACATTCCAGGGGAGATACTGAACGGACACCATCGGCCATTATGTTACACCTATGGTACGGTTTGATGATAGCAATAATGGTGATATTGCAACGGCTTGCCAACATGCTGGTAAGTTGGTGTGTTTCACGTCCCTAATGCCGCGTGCCGGTGTGCGTGGTGTAACATTCAAGTTGGTGTCAGGAATTCGAAGCCTCAAACAGACTTGTTAGACATGCAAGCTAAAAAATATGTCTGAAAATGTTAAAGTAAGCATCAGCTATTAAGGCATTGAGTGGTTTCTAGTGCCATTGTCTGAACTATGCATAATTTATTGCTGATTGATGGGGTTCATGATTGATAGATATTGATACAATTGATGAAACTGACCACACTATACAACAGAAGATCGATTCTTAGTGTTCCCCAAGTTCGAGGAACCTACTACTACTTCTTCTTGGACATTACAGTTCTTAGTTACAACCTCTATACTGCCCAAAGTGAAAAGATTCATTCATAACGCAATGTATGCCAAGAATTGATCTTCGTCATAGGCCTTGAGACAGTTCCTCAGACCTCAGATGGGAACCCTTTACGGGCGCTTTTCGGAACTGCTGAACGTAATTGTGCGAATTAAACCAGTCGATGCATGATCGGCTCGACGAAGATCACTCCAATTTTAGATCCTTTGTACAACTCGCCTTGTTGCAGTAGTTGATAGCAAATCCTACTAAGCAGTCTACTTCATTAAATTATTCACTAGAATAATAAACATTCTAAGCTACCCCAGCCTAGATCGGCGCGACCGGATAGATCACCAACTCAAATAGAGTCTACACCATAATGTATTCCTCCTTCAACAACCATCTCCAATAGACCATCATGCCCACGGTACCCCTACTCTCGATTGCCTAAGCAGGCATCTATCGTTTCCGTCTACCGCCACAGCATACGATTCGCTTTGAATTGCCAAACAAATAGATGCAGCAGCGAGCCCGATCACCACCACCATTTCGATGCGACACACCACCGCCAACGACGGACGTACAGTTAATTTGTAGCATATGCATCACACCATCACTTACCATACACGCACGGTAGCAGGACTCTCCATCTCAATGCCTTCCGAATGGAAGGACACACACACACACCCAGAAACGGGAACGGACGGGTGCGGGAACGGGCGAATTGCCTCGATTGCCTGGTCGTTTTACATTTCATCACCTTTCTTCTGCTCTGTCCCTGTGTCCGATCAAACCGAAACCGCTGTGAAGCAACACAATCAATCACTACGAAACAAGATCGGTCCGTGTGTGTGTGTCTCTTTCTTGGAGGATCCTTGGCTCTTACCTCGGCTGGCGATAAATATTTAAATCAATACCGCACCGAGTAGAGCAAGCTATTTCTTTCTCCTTCTCTTTGTCTTTCTCTCTCTCTCTCACACATACACAAGCTACACTTTATTATTCATTTGTCCCGTCCGGAAGATGAATATTTAACGGGCAAATGCTCGCAACATCGCTTAATCGCTCTCGATCCCGATCGATCATGTCATGAACGTTTTCGAATCGCCTCTTGCTCACACATACACACACACATTAGGGAAACGATTCGGGATCTGTTAATTTGCGCCACCGTATCGTTGGGAAGAGGGAGGGACCTGGGTAGATCAGCACTGTCTTTTATTTTTATTGTCCCCTCGACGATCACTCTCAGTCGCAGCAGCAGCAGTTCGCGAGAGGGAACAAATTTATTGATTAACCCCTTAGGCGTTGGCCGTCGGCTCAATTATTCCGATCCCTTAACCCGGCGTTCCGATCGGATGGGGAGGAGTTCGCGTTCCGATTGATCGTGGCGGCAGCGGCGGCGGCGGCGCTCGGACTCCTCGGTATAATCGAATCATATAAAATGTATGTTAATCACTTATGCATAATGTAATAGGACCGTGTGTGTGTGTGTGTGTTGACGGACGGAATGGAGCCGAGACCGAGGCAACAGACCGATCACCCGAAAGGATGTGTTTGATGCTGAGGACAGCCCGTTGCCGGTTCAAAACGGTAGCAAATATTTTAAACGATTTTTTATTCTAGTTTTCAACATTTCAACAGATCGTTTCGTTTTTTTTTGTCGACTTTTTTGTGACGCTTTTCTGTGTTTTTTTTTTTTTTGTTTCGTTCCTGTGTCATTCTGGCTAGAAAAGATCCGAAATTCTTCCCTCCTCCATTCGCTGCTACCCCTCCCCCCTCCTGCTGTGCCTTTTCATCCTGCGCAGCTCATTTTATGCACGAAATGCGTTCAATATTTATGTTTGGGGCGTTTCTCCGCGGAACGCATTATTTAAAATTTTTATTAGCCCCCGTCGTCGAACCGATTCGGATCGGGTCGTGTGTGTGTGTGTGTGCCTGTGTCACGCATATCCATTTGGGGACAAGAGAAAAGGACATTGTTTTGTCACCATTTGGAATCGTTTCTCTTAGCGAGAGCGCTTTGTTTCCATATTTTTTTCTGTTTCGGTCCTGTTTGAATGTTTGCTGTCGATTTTCCCATCGCATCGTATTTAACCTACTGCTTGACGCATGCGTAATGGGTAATAGATCAATTTGAAATTGGAATGGTAGGATGTGGTCGGGGCAGGGGAGACCGCATGGGGGGTGGAGCGAGAAGGAGGCTTAATGTTATGTCAACACTTCAAACGGGTGAACATTTTTATTTATCCGTTCTGCCATCCAACCGTATACCACCCGTAACCCAACGGGTTGGTGTTCGAAATGGTTCAGGCATTTGAACTCGTATGCATAAAATTACAGCCAATTTATCTTTCTTCTTTCCAAAAGAAGAAAGCGTTCTGAGGCAAATGGAAGGACATATATAATGTTTATAATTTATTTGTTTAAAAATAATGAATTAATGTTGGAAAAACCTAAAGTTTCTTATATATTTTTGTTTTAAGTCCAATTTTTTCTATTTTACTTAACCCAACATTTGGGTCCTTATTTTGCATACTGTTTGTATTGTACCTTACACCTTGATTATCACTTCGGGCTACTAAGACACGATCAGCATCTGTTACTATCCCCATCCGGCCTAGTACGATCCAGCGTTGTGCCTACTACGTCCAAACCGAGGTTCAATAATCGATTCCACAACCCAATCTACCCAATAAACACAGCCACAGCCCACGAGGACACGTGGCTTACATTATCTACAACGAGTGTATCCTTTCCTCCGCCTCTCTCTCTCTTCAATCCCCTCCATCTTATCCCGTTTTGGTATCAAGGCACACCTTCCTAGAAGTTCAGAAACACACGCTTCGCAGAAGATCCGTGTGCTTGTACTTGAGTTTGTGTCCACGGGGTCCATCAAGCATCACGTTTTTTTAGCCGCTCGAACAACACACACGCAATGCTTTACGCACAGCTTGGCCTTTGCTACTGTGGCTGCATATTAATCAACCATTGTCAATTTTCCAATTTAAATGTGTGTTGATCATCGGGCAATAGGGACCACAAAAGCCCCCCAAAAATATCAAGAACAAATCAGAGAAAGGGAGCGAGAGGGAGGCAGCGAATATCCGATGTTAAACTCCAAGATGTCGTGGACATGTATTTGGTTGTCTTGGAGGTGTTGTTTGGAGGCACTATACCGATGAATTAGTGACCAGAGAAAACATTAATAAGGAATATCTTTGAAATCATGACGAGAAAAAGGAGCGATTCTGTCCTTTCGTTGCTTCAACTAGTTTTTTTACGCATAACTCTTATGGATAGATGCTCTCATTAACTATTCCCGTCAAGTAATTGACTTTCGCGGGGCAAAGCTTCTCAGCATTCCCACTATCTGATAACGCTAAATGTGACAAAATGGTAGCACGGCTGTACAGGACATACACAAAGACACACCACAAAAACAACCATGATCCTTCCCACTCATCCGTAATCTTGCCTTACAAGATTACGGCCTCAACCACAAGCCCAAGGTCTGCCCCGGCGTATCGATGTCACCATCTTGCGCTGATACCACCACCATCATCCCCCTCCATTTCTTGTGCAAAGATGCGTGCGTGCACAGAGCGGTACAATTAAGTCAGAAAAGTGTATCTACGTGTGTACCTCAGAAGCTCAGTGGGTTTAAGGATTTGCGCGCACAGTAGCACAAACACAGCACAGCACAGACACGCATAGGAAGAAAAAAACCCCTTCCCGTTCCCTTCTCCACAAGGAAAACCTCCATCCCACGTAATGTGAAGAATGTAGCTAAATATGTAGATAAATGTCACTGGAAGAAAGAAGCGTTTAATCAAAATTCATCATCTCCCGGGCCGGGATTTTCATGCTCTGGCCCTTGCTGGCTGGCGGGTGTGGTATGTACAACCTGGTACACACACACATACACACACACGCACATACACCGGTTATTTTACTTTATCCACGCTGTGCATCATTATTGCAATGGGCTGAGCGATGATGACGACGACGGCGACGCCATCGAACGACGAGCCGGCAAAGCAAAAGGACATTTGCCGGCGGGCCGACCGGATCTCCCGGTACGGGTAAACCAAAGCGGCACCAAAGCGAAGATGATGTCTCCGAGAGGGCGTCGGGAGGGTCGCCCTCGTTATGCTGTTTGCAATTGGAGCTTCTCCATTCGCGCGCGCCTACCATGGTAGTGCCCAGTCACCGGAGGGTCGCGCGTTGCCGATGATAGGCCGAGCGCGATATGCTAATGCCGGTGCTACTGTTTAAGCCACCACAGTCCGGTCCCACTCCACCCCTCTGGTGAAAAGATGGAAAGGGAAAGAAGATAGAATGCGAGAAGCCACGGTGCAGCCGCGGTGGCAGAAGCAGTTGGGGCAATTTATCATCCGGTTTTCGCTCGCTGGAAAGATTTCTGGAGCGGATAGTCTGCGTGTCTCTGGCGGTCGAGAACGAAAACGTGTGCAGCGAGAACGGATACACGCTGCCTTTGGTGTGGAGGAGATTGATGCAGTTTTGTAGCTTGCAGTTTGGCTCCGGAGGAGCTACGCATCTCTTCTTCTTCGGCTGTGAAGAGGAGTGTTTTGCAATGGGTGGGACAACCCCCTTTCCAATCTGGTCAACGCATCGCCCATGTAACGCACTACTTTCTGTGGATCGCTTCTCTGATCGATGGCAGCTTGTGAGTGTGCGCGTTACAAAGGAGATGATGAGATGATGTGTTCGGAAGTATTTAGATGGAGGGTGGTTGGTTCAGATGATCGAGAAACTCCTGCTTTAGAAAGAGAATTATAATCTTTTGCCAAGTTGAGGATCGATGCCAGCTAAGATATTTGGCTGATGACCTTCCCACAAATTTGATTTCAATCATTTGTGGATTCATCTACTTCCTTTCTTCATCCGTGTAAAAGTCGTCTGCTGTCATTAGAGACTTTAAGGAATATTCAGCTGTTATACGTAAAAGATGCTTATCAGAATGGGATATAAGAATGCCGCTAGAATATGAAGGTGAATGATCTATGTGATATTTTCTGATTATTAGATTATCAGATGGGATCTAAGAGTTTGTACATTTGCACGAAATTTTGAAGACTTAAGAAGTTATATTTCAATATATCGCATTCTTGTACCTCTAGGATTTTATTTCAACTTATCGCTATGGCACGATCGGTAGGATCGTTGAACGAGGACACTAAACAGTTCAGATCATACTCCAATAATTGCTAAAAAAATATAGCAAATAATAGTTTTTGAACATCAAACTATGGAGACATCCTAGAACTTATAGGATGTGGTTTAAATGGTTACCCATAACAAGAGGCATTCGCATAGCTCTCTCTGTTGAAATCCTGCTACAAAGAAGCAGCCAAGCTGCTATAATGACATCACATTACACACTCATTTAAAGACTCCCCCTGCTTACCGCTCCCATCGACCCATGCGATCCTCCCAGCTTGATCCCGCACACTCCCGAACGGAGCGATACAACATAATTAAAATCAAAAACCCTCGTGTTAATTACCCACTATCACTCGGCACCGATCCACAACCAACGAACCACTGCTGCTGACCTCTCCGAGAGCCCTCGAAAACGGGAAGGGCAGGGATGCATTCGTGGTCCTTTTTGCACCACGATATGCCCGCGTGAGCACGGGTAAGAGATCGCCTCCCGATGATCTTCTCCCTGCTGGCCCGGGTGGCGTCACGAAACGGCTCCCAGCTTTCCGGAGCGATGTGAAATTCCCGATTACCACAAATCTCTAATGAGTGAGAACCACCGGCGCTGGGGGTGCCGGTTGGGGGTTTAGGGAAAACACGGTAAACGGTCACCATAGGACACGTTGCGGTCTGCCGCGCTAATGGTAGCGAACAACCGAAATCACGCTTCCCGGCACGACCTTGCGCGCGAACAACGGGCGAACAGCGATCAGCAGCAGCCCCGCAGTCTCAGTAAAATCTGATAAATTACCAAACTCCAAACATTCTCGTGTGGCCTCTCCCCCCCTCCCTCCTTGCAGAAACGAAATGTGCGCGCCCAGGCCCCGCAAATCATCGGGCCAACATCTTAATTTCCGACTGCGGCCAATGAAACCTGAGCCCTGTTGTCGTGTTGTGCCAATGTCTCGCGTCGATCAGCACCAGATGATCAGTTGCCGTAAATGCGGAGCGCACGCGCGATCGCCCTTTGCAAGCTGCTAAAAAGCGCAAAGCCTGATCATGCGCATCGTCGTTCGTCGTCGTTCCCCACAAACGCCCGGATAATGAGCCCGGGAGGGACAGTTTCGTGTAATTAGTACTACTTACCGGTTGCCACCGGATGCCTGTGAAGCCGTCGTGGTACGGTTTTCACCTTGGAACATGGTTGGAAGCCGTTGGGATTGCTTTTAAGATTTTTGTTTTGTTTTGCCCTCCCCTCTTTTGGAGGATCTTCTCGTGCTGCTTTGCGAAAGTGTGATTATGCTCTTGCGCTTTCTAGCCAAACTATTTATTAATCTTCAAGCAAAATCCGGTTCGAAGGACCAGTATTGCAGAATGTTGCTCTCTTTCTCGATTGATCTGCCCCGGAAGCTACTAATAGGCAAACTAACTACTAACTCACTTCACCAGCAAAGATACCTCTCTTCATAGACCTTGATTCGTGTCTGTGTGTGTGTGTGTCTATTACCTATTGAGGATGCTCCCCAAAAGCACTTCTTCTGGACAATAGTCTGGTCAGTTTCTCGCGCAAAACTACCTTTTGCGCTCCACTTCCAACCACATTCGTGCGCGCAAGCACACGGTGCACCGTCCGCTGGAAAGTCGTGACCGAAAAATGCACCAACCCGCCTCCCCTCCCCTCCAATAACCTAAGCCCTCACTTTTGTGTCTCCACTGACATAACTTTCCCGTGTTCATGTCCACTCCTCCTCCTCCTCCCATCGCTCTTCTCTTCCCAACAAGAAATCGATCCGATTTCGTTTCATCATTACCCAAAGGGCCGTCCGAACTGACCCGAGAGCCGGCGCAGGAGCCTTCTTCCCGGATCTTTACGTTCCTTCCCAGTTGCTGACCCAAACCTTTGAATACCTTTGCGCTCGCGCGCCACACCAGCCGCGACACGACGCAATAGTATATTGGGGACGTCCGGGGGTGCTCGAGAAGGTTGGAAGACACAATCGTATTCATATTTGGATACTTGTCGACTATTATAAATGTGCTACTGGTATTTTTCTGCCACCGGGTACTGCTGCTGCTGCTGCTTGCGATAATGTTCACGAAATAGCACTGCGTGACCTGTCCCTCCGACCCGCCCTCTGTTCTCGAGACACGCTGCAAGTCGGCAGTTGTTGTTGGCGTTACACTTTATTGTGCTGACCACCGACAACGAGTCAGCCAGTACCGAGAGCGGAGGCTTAACGGGGCTGGTCAGTTGTCCGGCAGACCACAGTAGAATAAACAGTTTCGGTGCGTTTCTTGCACTGCTGTACGGGATGAGCTTCGTTCCGTCCGAGCTTGTGGCGCGGTGTGGACTATTGATAATGGCCAATGGGGTGGATATTGGTTACAGTGTTTAGCGTATGTTTTGCCTATTTTAGTTCCCATTGAAAAGGTATTGTTTTCTTTTATATTTTTCATCGTTCAAAGTATCATTCTATTCTCTTGTTTTAATTTCAAAGAAATGAAAGTTTCCCTTATTTCTTTTCTGCCGTGAGGAGTCGTAGTCGTCCGCTGTTAGTGTGGCTCACACTAACATAAACAGATGGACACGGAAATTATGATCACAGCGCGCCTGCCAACAAAGCACCCATCGGGGAGCAGGACACCGCAACGCGGGACATACTCGAGTTGCTCCCGGTGCGCCGGTTTGGACTATTTTCTGCACCACACGATTCGATCGTACTCCAACCACCGCCACCAAGGGAACCGTAAACAATCAATTCAACGTGCAAAAGACCGATCGGACAAACAGGAGCTACGGGGTCTGCGGTCTGAGCCACAGGACTACTACACCGAAAGGAAATAATCGTAGCAATTGTTTGTTGCTACCGAATTACAATATCATGTGTTTTATGTCGTTCGTGGCGTTCGTCGTCGTTCTTCTTCTCCGACGTCGTGGCTCCACCGCGCAAAGAGCGGTCGAAACCGCAGCATAATGCTCCTAATATTTACCACCGAAGCTCGACAGCTACGACGACAACAACGGCGACGGCGACGACGACGACGACTACTGCACGCAGGCGATGAGCGGACAATGTTTAATTCTTATTTGGATTTCGTGCACCCGCGCGCGATGTATGTTTTTTCCCTCCTCTCTCTCTCTGTCTTGCTGTGTTTTGTCTTTTCGTTTGTTTGCTCTCCAACAACGCTCGAACGAAAGCGCACCGATTGCTGCTGCACCGCGGTTTGAATATGATATTTCGAAAGTGGAGCTCCCCTGTTGGTTTTTTTCGATCGCGTTTTTTTTGTGCTGGTTCATGTTCACTAATGCACACGAGTACGAGTCATGATTTGTGACTGTGGTCGACACTGGCTACCGAATGTGTTTCACGATTGATCTAAAAAGTCACACGTCGTTAAGAGAAGAATAAAAAATAAGCTGCTGAAAGGTGCGCAGGTTAATGGGGAAAAGGTCACACGTCCCAAAAGGGGTTTCCCTTAAGGATGGCACGAAGTGCACGAAAAGTGTGTACACCTCACGGGCGAAAGTGTAAACAGTCTCTGGTTTTGGTTAGTCTGTGTCTGTTGTGCTAAGGCCAGAACTGGATGAGTGATTAAGCAAGACACTTAACGAGCCTGAATAACTGCTTTTCTTATTGCAGGAAAATATAGTCCAAATTATACTTCTAACAGAGCGAATGGTAAGATGTTGTATTTCATAAATATTAATGGTTAAATGTAAATCACAGAGTGATGGTCGTCGTCGAAACATATAAGAGTAATTATTAAACCATAAGAATATACAGAATTAACTCTCAAAAAAATAATTAGAGAGAATTCAGAATCTAAAACAAATGAATTGCCTTGATTGAATGAAATCGAACCTTTTCCGTCCATTTCTGTACATTACGTTCGAATCCAACAATGCGATACTAGCGACACCTGCACGTTGACCGTTTAAGCGCCTGGTAGTATGCAATTTTCCCCACAAAAACAAACCCATCAATGTATGCAATCCGCATAGCAAGCGTGGGGAAAGTTGCATGCAAACCATGCTGCGTGCAAGCAGACCACGCGCGTGGTAGATTAGCACGTTTGCGTATTCACCATTATTGTAGGCGTTGCTCTGTTTGAGGCATCGGACTCGAACAACAAACAACAATTCTGTTCGATATGTGGCTCAGTAATCACATTCGTTGTAACAAATGATGTTTAAAAAAAGAAAATTAAGGAAATTACAGTGTCTTCTTCGAAATGTTTAGAATTGCTACAGATTGTTATCAAACTAGTGACGGATTATCAACGGTTTTATGTAGAATAACAATGAAAATAATTTTGAGTTATTATTTTGTCCAAAAAGGATTTCATTCTTTTGTTTTAGGATTTTGTTTGGAATTACTTTTACCAGTTTGATCTTTGTTAAATATCAATGAAATATAATTTAAATAAAACAAAACTACTCTGAGTTTTAATCTAATTAATGTAACTAATCTTAGTAACTGTAACTAATAGGAAATTAATCTTCCCCTGTAACTCGTTCTAAAGCACATCTAGAAGACCAACATCAATCATATCGCTTCATCAAACGAGGTTCTACCACCGACAAACCGACGTGACACTGGAGTTACAAAAGTGTCCCACATGAAAGTACTGTCATTTACCAGTGAGGCGATCACTTCTGTCAAAGTAAGCTCTGTTCACTGCTACTTCGATGTAAATAACTTTTCTAAATACAAATTGCGAAGGAAGTGTGAGGCAAGATTTTGTGAGAATTATTGGACAAAACACCCAGGAAAATCATTTTATAGGTTTCAAAATCAATGCAAAAGATGTGAGAAGTACATAAAACAATACCTATTGGAATTTGCGAAGAAAAACAAAAAGGGGATTTAGCAGTTTCTTCTCTGTGTCAGTGTAGTAAGCGAATCATTATAGAGATGTCGCTATTGTTTAACGTATTTTCATTTGAAATAAGGAGACAACTTTTGAAGTTCATTTTGTTCGAAGTGTCACGTCGGTTTGTCGGTGGTTCTACAGTCATTCTTCTAGAAACAGTTCAATCCAGTCCAAAAGAGACGCAAACGCGTCGCTCTAATTAGCCTAACAATGGTACGGAAACGTTTGAGCTCAAAAGGGCCCCCCGTCAGCACCACCAGAACGGCACTATCAAAAAATGGCGCGAAACCAACCAAACAACTGCGTGTCCCCCTTCGCAACGGAACGCTCACACCTTTTATCTGAGAAAACGCACACTAACGCCTTCAAATGCAGCGCAACACATTTCACTCCCTCCCCCTACACTGTTGCCATGGGTTGCTAATCAAAGGAAGCATAAACAGTTTACAAACAACAACACTACCACGCAGAGCAGAAAATCGCAAAACCGCACACACAGGGCGACACAGTAAGCGGAGACGCACCACAAGGAAACGAAGTTTTCGTCTCCAAAGTTATTCGAGTGTGTTTAGAAGCATTTTGCAGCACAACAGAAACGCCTTGAAAGTGATGCAAAATTGAAAGTGTGAGATAGCTCGCGCGCGCGTGAAATATTGTGCCAACCCCCGCTTCAGGTACTTTTCCAAAGGGTTGTGGGGGTATTGAAGGCGTTTTTTGTGTAGCTTCCGGGTGGCAAACACCAAACGAATACAGTGCGATGTGTTCATTTGCTCGTGTGCAAGCTCGCTGGGCTCGACGAGCATAAAGTCTGCAAAGTAATTTGCATTTTTCGCTCCACGCGACACATTCGGCATAGTTTTCAAGTGTAACAATTATTTATTGCTCCCCAACCAACCAACCAACCGACCGACCCGGCGCCCCAAATGCGCCGCCAGCACCGAAAGGGCATGTGCTTGTGCATAGTTTTAATCGAGCAGTTTGGTTGGGCAGGATTTGTGTGTACTTTTTCTGCACTACTCGCTGCACCACCGTGTACCGTCGTGCCGCAGCCTACCACGATGGCCCGAGGAGTAGTAGTTGAAGAAAACTAACGTTGCTTGCTGCTAGTTAATGTGCATTGTTGCACCATTTTCTCTGTTCGTCCTTTCTTTCACGCAGTGAATTGTGTGACCCTGGATCAACCACAGGCACAACTGATAGAAAGAAGCGGAAACAATAAGCGCCTTGAGACACGGGTTAAGCCTTGTGTCGTGCCCTTCGCTACCGGCCTGTGTGCTCTGTTCTACCCAGGAAACAAATCGAAGTGAAACTTTGTTGTGTCATCGTATAGTGAATAGTGAAAATAAACCGCCGCTTGTGCGACCTGTGCAACCTGTGACCATGCCAACGGGGCCCGCGCCCCTAGTGGCGCAGAAAAAGTGTGGTCCACCGAGCGGTATCGGCAAGCAGGAAGTGACCCAGCTGCTAGAGCCAAACTTTCCCGACCATCATCACCATCAGCATGCGTCGAAGCAGGAGGCCAAATGGAGTAAGCACTCCCGTGCTCAAGCACAACAGCAGCAGCAGCAAGAACAGCCCAACACGCGCAACATTTACACCTGGATCAGCGCACCACGTGCCATCTACAACAACAAAAGACTGATGCGTATGAGCAACGACCGGAAGGGGTATGTTATTTTTAAGTTTCTGAATTAAAATATTTCATTTTTGGTGTAGTTCTAATGAAAATTAGGGTTAAAATTGTACCGAAAACGGGAAACTTATTTCAATTTGGGATGCCTAAGGCTTAAACCAAGGAATCCAAAAGACTAATTCCCTGTATAATATTAAGATGAAAGATGGCTGGCAGCTTTTATCCTAATTGTGGTAAACAAACAGATAAATTTGAACTCTGCACATATTCATAGGAAAAATATCGCATTTCTACCATATTTTTCCTATGAATATGTCAATTAATTGATTGGGGACAATGCGATTTCTTTGCTTATTTAGTGAATTTTTAAAAAATGCTCGTTAAGCATTCTGGAATACAACCGGTTTGTATCACGAGTTTTCCAATCCATCTCTAAATATGGCTTTTGATTGACTCATGTTGAAGTATTCAGTGAGTTTGTTAAGGCAACGCCTTCTAGCTCAGGTTGAAATTGTTATAATTGTCCAAGCGACAACTTGGAGCGACAAAACATGACCTATTTCTAAATGCTATTATCGACACCATACATATTTAATCTGAATCATATGTTTGGGTTTCATGAAAGTTTAACCACAGATAGGCATTATAAATATCGATCCTGCCAAGCCTATAGTCAAGCCATAATGATAATTTGGAAGAATTGGGACAATCCTTCGTATCTGAAAGGATGTAAATTCATGTACAAGTCTGGCAACTGATTTTGTTGTGATTTGAAACGAAAAATATTTAACATTTAAATAGACAGTACTTTCCACTAAATTATGCATTTCATTAAAAAAAAAACTATTAAATCACTTGTTAGCTTGAGCGTTTAGCGTAACTCAATCAAACGCACTTTCAAGCCTAACTAACTTCAGTCCATATCGAACCATGTCCATGCCCTCCGCCCTGCTGTGTTCTCTCCAACAATCAACAGCAACCGTATAGTTAACGTCAACGGCCCGGGATCCACTGCTCGTCGAGCTCAATAATTCATCAGGAACCAAAAATTACCCCTAACAAACTAATTGCGTGGTTCCACCATAAAAAAAGAGAATAAATTAAATGCCGTACAATGACCCAAACACGACAACTCGTGTGGTCGCTTATCTGAAAAAGGGCCTACCCTGGTACATCTTCGATCTTTGGATCAATACTTGGCACGTAGCCTTTTGACGCACTTTTTTCCCTCCAACTGTAAAGGACTGGGCTATCCTCACATTGTTGCTACTTTGGCAAGACTTTTACGACACAAAACCCAACAACACAGTTCCTTAAATAGTTCTTCCTTCCAGCAATAGAAAAGAAGGTGCAGGAAATAGTACAACACATCCCAAATGCACACACACACACCCATACAACCCAAAATGTCACACAGCGGTGGACATTAGAATGTAACCTTTTGCGGTTAAAAATGGCCTGGCCACTTTTCAAGACCTCGGGAGAACCTAGTTTTGCGAAAAATAGTCCCTACAAAGCCGGAACACAACCTTTATGCTCTGCTCCGGACCGAGAATTTACTGGTGCGCCTATTTCAGGTCAGGCGAAAAATGTCACCAGCAGCAGCAGCAGGAAGGGCAAAACATTTGTAAAGCGGACACGCCGATGCTTGTTCTTCCTTGTACGACGAATTTGCATCCTGCGCCCCTGAAAAGTTGCCCACAGGTCGGCCGGCTGGCCAGCAGTGCGGCAGTGATGGGTGGCTGCAGCTCGGGTGTTGGGACCCTGAAATGGCCGGCTTCCGGTTGCAGTCAATCAGCTTTTTTGCAAAAACCCTGGCGATGTCCGCGGCTGTACTTTAGTAGACGGTTTCGCTAGCCGACTCTTAGCAATATGTTTGGCGTTTTTGTTCTTGGTACATTGGAATGATTACAATGATGTTGGAATGTCTTATTGCGGTTAGAAGTCTAGATCAAGATTCCTATTTCTGTAGACCATTGGTAAGGAAAGTTTTAAAGAACGTGTCAAATTGAAGAAATTGAAACAAATGAGGTCCACTTGTCTGGAACGAGCTTCAATTTTATAATAGAATGATTAACATTGGTGAAGAAAATTGTTTCCCAAGTGAATGTTTTCATACTTCTTCCACTTTTAAACAAGTGAAGAAGCTTTTAGAATTGAAATATACTGTCCCGGGATCTTGAGGTATATCTTAATACCTTAAGTAGTAGAAAATGCAAAACTTCAAAACTAAGCTTCTTTTCTATGTTCTTAAGCTGTTATTATTAACATTAGAAACTGACTTGGATAGAGAGTTCCCCCAAAATAGATTATTGCAACTTATTAACAACTAAAACGTATATAAATACAACCAGATTCTTGCGTAGTCTAGTTACAGGTCCAGATCTTTGTAAACAATTCGTAAGCTAGGCTATTTTTGACCGTTTGGTGTACTCATACAGCAGGATATTCATTCCGAACTATTAAGGCCTTATTGTGGTCCTTACTGGACTTGAACTCATAACGTGCTTTTAGTTCTCTCGTGCGACCGTACCTAAGAAACAATCGCTTCTATGAAAACCCCATTATAATAGCGGCGTTTGTTGAAGTTGCTTGACGGAATATAAATATAACATCAAATCCATCATCACACGCGCCACCAAGTGTTTTACATGATACACCCATTCGACAACATGCCCATTTGCCACGAACAGGTCAGAGCCCATTTCACAGTTGTGTGTCCCCTTGAAGGTCAAGGGTTTATTCCACCAGCAGGTCCAGCGTTGTGTGGCACCACTAGTGAATCTACTCCACTACCTAACGAGCTAAGACGAAGTTTCGGAGTTCAAAGCACTTGCCGGGTAAAGCAAATCTCACTCCCCATTTATTGGTAGGCGGCGGTCGCAAGCACATTCCACTTTCGATTTCCATTTTCACCGGAAGCGAGGAGCAAATAAGAAAACTCATCGTATAGTAAGAGCAACGGCTCTCAGGCCCGTGTGTCTGGATGAATCATTCACCAGCGCTAGATCCAGCGGTCATTTGCGGTCATCTTAGACCGACCCCAGGCCCAGGTTAAACGACCTCCCCTGGGTATGGTGTATGGCTAACCTTGAAATTAATGATATCCTGTCGTGAGATAAAACGACCCGGCCGAAAAAGGCAAATGCAAACAAAGCCAATATCCCGTCGCTATTGGGATGGGGGAGGCGTGAATCACCTTTTGAGTTGTTTTATCGGATTTGCCGAATCTTCACGTAATACTCACATAGAACCCTTTGGAATGGAGCGTTCCCGTTGGTCATGAACTTGAAATCCTTCCACTGTACGATCCCGAGCTGGTACGATCGTTGCACGCACCTCTCCGGTCAGGCAAGTAACTTCCATTAAGGAACCGACCGGAAAGGAAGCAAAGGAAGGAAGTGGCCACGGAACACTAGAACTGACGAGAGCTAGATTGCGTGTCCATCGCCAACTGTCGCCTTTTTCTGGTACCAAGTGCCTGCCGGGTCGTCGCGACGAATTTATAATTCCCCGCGGTTAGATATGCAGACGATGGCTACACTTGTTTATGTGAGCTTCGTCGAACTCATTGTCGACTCATTTCCGTTTCCCGTTTTGTCCACAAACCAACCTGGGGAATTCGAAGTTATTCGAAGTAACCGTAACATCGTACATTGAGCCAACGATTTTGTGCTATGTTCTTTAATTAATATCTGAACTGCACGATCACCTTAGTTAATCTCCGCTCTACAGCATGATTTAGTGTTTGTGGATGGCTTTCTGCCGGATTATGAAGCAATATTCTTGTCGTTCTACAGGTTCTCTTATGTACTTGGATCGATACAGCTTCTAACCAGGCACGGTGGTTCCTAATCCTTCCAAACTTCTTTTAATCCGTTCTGCTTCTTCGGCGTGACAGGGCCGGGGTCGGATGACAGCAGAGAGTTCCTAATTATATAGCGAGCTGCCCATATAAACATTCGTTGACCGCTACAAAACGCCGGTCCTTTTGGTGCTGCTCTACAGCACTGCGGGGGAAGGGGAAGCGGTTTATCGTTGCAGACCGACAAACGGACACACGCGAACTTGCCATTCGGAGCGGAGCAAAGTGGTCGGAAGACCAGCGCACGAACACACATACGCACGAGAGTATGTGGCCATCGCTCGGCTTCGGGGAACCTCTAATGAACTACTAATACTACTACTCCACTAGCCTGACCAACCTCTTCCCTGGGGCCTGCTGCGCCAACAGATCGTAAAGTGCTGATGAAAAGCGAAAGCGTACGATGGCGAGCAAAAGCACTAGCCAGAAAGGGAAAAGTTTCCACAATTTCTCGGATGGACGAAGAGTGGACGAAAGAAACCCATGGGAAAGGGAAATTCCAGAACGTTTGGCTATGTACAACACCACACACACACTGACCACATAGTGCCTTTCGGAGCGAATAGCGTAAGGTTCGCTCTTTTCCGTAGGTCATTCGTACTCGAATCGTTGGCCAGTGCGGTTGAATTTTTATGTCGTGGACCATTTGCTTAGGACCCACACCCCACACACACCCAGAAAACTAATGCTACACAGCAATGGCGTGCAGTGATTATTGGTGAAGTAACTCTACCAAGCGTCGGTAGCAGCAGCCGTACCGCGAAAACATGTTGTGAATCCTTGGAGCAAGTCCTCCTTTCGTTTGCTTTCAAGTGATAAGTTATTTAAACATCGGCTGCCTTAATTTACCCTCCCAGAAGGAACTAGATATAGGTCAGTCGTGAAAAAGGTCTCCTTCACTTCCTTTTAGTGACCGCGTGTGTATCTGTATGTGATGTTCAATGAGTGTAGTAAATAATTTTGGTGAAATTAACCTCCGCGATTAAGTGTAATCATGTGTGCCCAAGTGTTAGTCACTCCTTCTTAAATAATGAAGCTCCAGACCCGCTCCCGTACCTCCCGGATGTGTTAAATTATGCAAACAAAGCGGAACTCGAACCATGGCAAATCAAGTTAACTAGGCACATGGTACAGTAATTGCGCTTAATACAGCGGTTCCAGCTTAATAAACCAAAAGATGCCTACACTGTCGGCCCGCCACCAGCCGCCGGAACAGCAGGAACTAGTCGAGCTGGAGAGTCCCGCGTTTGCGATCGTCTCGAGCGACCACCATTCGTACCGGGCGAGCAGCCTCGGCAAACCGAACGCGATCGTACGCCCGCTGCGACACGGCCGCGACCAGCGCGAGGTGATCGAGGGCCAGCACATTGTGCACAACCTGCACCCGGACTACAAGCTGCTGCACGAGATCGAGACACAGCTCAGTCGGCAGAACGGTCGGAACAAAGAAAACAACGCACAGAACAACAGCAACGGTAAAGGTGATCGTGCTGGTGATCGTGCTGGTGATCCGGCGAAACAGGAGCAGGTAGTACGCGGCAACGGCCACTACGCACCGGGTGGTGCGATCGAGATCGAAAAGACGACGCATCAGCAACAGCAGCCTCGTGCACATCATCGTGGCCAGCAGCATGAGTTTAGCCGCGAGCTGGACGCCAAGCTGAGAAAGCTGCAGAATGACTCGTCGAAGCGATCGTCCAAAAATGTAGGTTTTTTCCAAGATTTGTAGATCTCCAAAATTTCACTTTAATGTCCCTGTCCTGTCACAAACTTCAAAAAGGACCTCCAAAAAATGCCATTCAATTGTCTAGCAATGACGTGGTCTATCCTAACCACAAGAATGGGTTGCTTCATCAACGCCATTGCTCCATCACGTCACATCTCTCTCACTCTTTTTGTGGCCGCTACTATTGTACCACCGGCGTGAAAATGCTTTTGTCCTGCATTTCAAGGACTCTTGGCCACTCTCACACACACACACACACGCACACACCAACATGGACAGTGTTGGTGAGGAAATAAATATGAAATTTATCACCCCGGTTCCATCGGAACTAATGGTAGGATATTACGCAAAACAGGAAGTCGATATTTTGTCGACCTACGTCGTCACCGTCTCCCCCCCCAAGACCTCCATCATGGCTACCGGGAAATGTTCAAGGAGACACATGGCTGTGTGTGCACCACTGTAAATGTTTTAAAAGCTTCAAAGCTCCCTTGGAAAATAATGAATTGCCCAGCAGTG
>SIXB01001093.1:0-47413 GCA_007018985.1 Anopheles bwambae
AAGTATCCATGTAGCAATTACGATCGTTATGTATGCAACAAACTCTACGTTGCAGCAACCGTTTGCCAGTTTGCGGCTCCAAAGCGTTCGATTCGATGCTACTCTCCGGCAACTCATTGCTTACTTCACGGCATTCCATTTGAAGATGTACCTTCTGCCGGCTCGTCTACCTCTGTAAATTCATTTTGGGTCTGTTCAGTTCTTAAATTTTTCACAACGAGCTTAGTTTCTGTATTGTACTAAAGTTGTTCACCAATAATCAAAGATGTTTTTTTTCTCTCGAAAATTTTAAGAAAAGTCATCGACTGTAGCACCAAATTTCGGCTCTAAGCCATACATTTTTAACAGATTTAGATATTTGGTTGAATTTTATTGGCAAAATAATTTACATACAGTCAAGAATTAATGCGGAATTCAACAAATTGGCTACTTGCAGACAACAATAATTGAGTTAGAGCCAACATTTAGCGACAACGACTGCATAAGTTAACGAATTATTAAAACAAATCTTTCTATCGCCATTCATGCACAGAACCAGAAGCGATTTTTGTCACACACAAATCATGGACTGTTCATGGCCTGTTGGTAACATCTGGAACTAGCGACAGCAACCGTATTAGTTCAATTCTCAGTTCATCCAGCAGTCAAGTATGTATGAAGCAGCGTTCTTAATCTATTGTTTTCTTTAGTGCAGAGCGCTACTTAGCAAGTGACATTGCACCACTAAAAGAAATTAGGCAGGCGATAAGTGGCAGTTATTTTCAATATTTTCTTATTGAGGCTTCTTTTTCTTCCAGCGGAAAATACAGATTTTTACATTGAACAAATGACAGAGCACCTATCGAACAGGGTCGCGTTTGTTTGGCTCATTCGATGGCTGCCGCCAAGTGCCGTCTGACCTCTGCGTCAGACCTCTGTCACGTCACCAGCAAGCGAAAGCACCCGCAAATGGCGCCAAACGGTGGAAAAGAAATTAAAAATCAAAAGAAACAAACCGCATGAAGGGGCTTCGCTCTCTTCAGGGGTAGTGTCTCGATCGCTCTATATTCGACCCGGCTCAACCCGTCTAGCGGGAAAGTTTCTGTCAACACATTACTTCATTGTGCGGACCATTGGTCGCCAGTCGCTCGGCTGCTTGCTAGATTCGGAAAGTTTTGTACACAAAAGAAGTATAAAGCAGAGTGATTGAGACACGTGGGTGTGGACAAAACTGGTGAATCTTGACTAACATACACACATACACACACACACACACACACACACACACACTCGCTTGTGACATTTTTCTGCCAGCTCCCACACTCTGAACATGGTTTTGACAGTAAAGCTAGCGAAAATGTCAATCGTGCCAATATGGGGCGGGCAGCCGGCTGACTAACTGGTTGGTGCGAAAGGAAGCAGGAAAAATTCGCATCCAAACGATTCAATAAAAATGCTAATGACACTTGGGAAGTCGGTTGCCACCACCATTTCCAAACAACAACCGCTATCCGCTATCCCCTTGCCGGTACGCCCTGCCGCATGCAATCGCTAATCCAATCCCGCAAGGCGCATCGGACATTCAGCAAGATTTTTGCTCTCCCACATTCCCATTTCCATCCCCTCTATTGCTTCGTAACCTGTACCTGTCCTCCCCTTCACGTGTCCTTCCTGCTCTCCTGTCTGCAAAAAAAACCCCGCGCTCTCGTTTCGCTCTCGTGTGCTGTTTCACATTTTGTTTGTCAACCGCAATGCCTGTGCACAGTTTGATTTATATTCACCTCGTGCGTGTCCCGCTCTCCGTCGCCACAGCTAGCCTGAAACCAAGAGCTCATCTTACCGACCGCCGGGGCCAGAGTGTTCCGCCCAGCACAAATGGAGCGAGCGACCGTGCGCCCGGTGGGTATGCAACACGATTACATCCGTTTCGGTGGATAAAGCGGCACCGCTAAAAGCTGCCACGGCTGCAGCGGACAGCCCGAGTTGCTGGCAGACTGGACAGCTCCTGCTCGAGGAAACGGTCCCCCCGACCCCGTCTAGCAAAGCTTCTTTCGAGAAAGCGTGCGGGGAATCGCGGAACGGAATCGAAATGGCGCGGAATCGCGCAGCTCCCACAACTCCAAAAGAACATGAACCTGAAAATCTCAATTTTCATGGTTCAGCATTTGCCCGCGCTGTACGCGGCGCTCTGTTGCTTTTATTTACGCTGCCCTGTCGTGTGCGCTCGTACAGGACGGACTCACTCGTAGCGGCGCGCTTTCGTTGTGCATGAAGGATTGTGTTTTATTCCCCCCGCAGCCGTTCTCCTTTAACCCTGTTCGCTTTGGCTTTGTATTAGTATCCTTATGCTTCCTACCTGAAGCAACCGGTTAGTTTTCACCACTGCACTGCCACTGCCTTGTAAAGAGTAGGGAAGCAAAAACAGCAACAAAAAAGGCAACGGGGGAAAAGGCCACTGGGCTTTCGTTTTCATGTTTGCACGGTACCGTACATTATGTGGCTGGTTTGGAACGCGCCCTCCGGTTTTACTTTCACATCTCAGACACAGCTGGATACACAGCCGGATTTTCATGCGGGATGGTACGCAAGCCACACGGTGAGGTAAAAAATTTGGGAAAAAAAGCACACAGCAACACAGCGCTGCACTGTAGAACTAATCCTTTAATTGGTGAGGTCCCGGGCGTCCGTCGCGGGATGCCACCATCGAGGGGCTCGTCGAGGCCGTGCGCAACGTGCAGCAAATGGTTTCGCAACTTAGTTGCATCACGCGAAGATGAGGTGAAGAAGCACCGAACAGTATATGGACGGGAGAGGAAGCCACCCCAAGAGACGGGTGGAAGTTATAGCTGGCTTTTAATAAGGTCAGGTTTGTGCAGCAGATTGCGGATTCATTGTGATGGGTTGTTTTTTGCGAGTGCGTCTTAAAGTATTCTGGCTGCATTGCTACAACTTGAACGTATTGGAACGTTGATTTGCAACCGAACTCATGTGTAAATGAGTGATAAAACTTAAAGTCTGCCAAAAACGGCTAAACAATGCCTTTTCCTACTATATACCTTATCTAATACTGGACCGTTTTCCTCTTTTAAGATCGTAGGCTGAAATTACAGCCTATCAGCTGTTTGCATTGTATAGCAGTTTTTGAGCAGCTATCAAAGTAAATATACAGGTGGACTTATCCCAAGGTGTATGTATTTAGAAGGCTGATTTTTATCGCTTTTGCTTCTGAATAAAGATTTTAAGAATGTTTTGCTTGTTCCTCAAGATTCCAGAAAGCCTGTTTGAGCAAAAGTTTTCACCCGTCCTGTCAAAAAGTGATGTTCAAATTTGGTTATAAAAACAGGTTTTGAGACCACCTGGTCTATATACAGTTTGGTTCTAGATTGCATCACCAGATCTATTGAATTCACTTTGGTATATATTGGCACGAATCTACCTCGTGCGGGATTTGACAGACAGATGTTTATAAATATGCGCCTCCATGAAAACAGCTCGAATAGATAGACCTTAACACTTCAGATGGCGCCACGATTAAGAACAATTTAATGGTAAATTAGCAGTCGTTAATTTACCCATCCGTTCAAAATTATAATATTCTATTCCTTCCTCTATTTTATTGCGATTTTTATCGGCTAAATTGCTAATAAGTAACTACTACCAGTCTACTTATCTCCGTATCACTATAAGGACACCTTGTGATTGAGCTATACTGAGCTATTTTGCGACGCGTGGCTTAGGACTGAAGGTCGACAGTCTCCGACTCTCCAGGGGATTAGTTTTATCGCGCTTGAAAAAAACACTAGCGTTCGTAATGCACATCCGATGATATCCTTCATCTCTCTCTCTCTCTCTCTCTCTCTCTCTTGTTGGCCTGCTCACGATAGAGCACGTCGATGTGACATGGCCCGGTCAACAGTTATTCTGCAGGATGCTCGGTCCCTGGCTGCAGCCTCCCATCCATGCAGACACCCGATCTCCGTCAGGTCTCGCTTCACCTGGTCCAGCCATCGAGTTCGCTGTGCACCCCTGCGCCTTATGCCGAACTGGGGATCGCTGTCGAACACCTTCTTGGTGGAGCATGAGTCCGGCATTCTCATGACATGCCCCAGCCATCGTATCCTGCCAGCCTTCGCCACCGTCAGGATGCTCGGTTCGCCTTACAGCTCAGCAAGCTCGTGGTTCATCCTTCTCCTCCACGCTACATGCTCGAACCAAAGATGGTCCGGAGGATGCGTCCCTCAAACACGCCCAGAGCGTTTGCATCCTCCGCTCGGATGGTCCAGGACTCGTGTCCGTAGAGGACCACCGGGCGAATCAATGTGCGATATATCTCACATTTCGTGCGAGCTCGAAGTCTTCTGGATCTCAGCAGTCGGTGAAGCCCATAATATGCACGATTTCCCTGCACAATGCGTCTCCGGATTTCGCTACTGATGTCGTTGTCCGAAGTAACGACCGTCCCTAGATAGCATAACTCCTCTACTACCTCGAAGTTGTCGCCATCAAGTAATATACTGCTTACCAGATGGTCTGAGTCTCCGTCAAGCAGGTACATCGTCTTCGTCGCATTGATTCTCAATCCAATTCTTGCTGCTTCGCGTTTGAATCGGGTGTACGCCTCACACATCTTCACTGTGGTCCTGTCGATGATGTCAATGTCATCCACGAAGTCTAGAAGTTGGAGAGACCGGTAGCAGATCGTGCCATGGATGTCATTGTCTAGCCCCGCGCTTCGCATGACACCTTCCAGAGCGATGTCGAAGAGTAGACATCAGAATTCTGCACTAGTATGTAAGACCCGAGATTCGAACGATTCAGATATCAAGTTCGATACACTCACCTTACACTGCATCTCGTTCATGGTGATCTCCAACTTCCCAGGAAAGTGGTACCGCTGCATGATGCTCCATAGCTCCTTCCGGTCTATGGTGTCGTAGGCCGCCTCAAAGTCGATGAACAGGTGGTGCGTTAGGATCTGACGCTTTCGGCACTTCTGGAGGATCTGCCGTAGAGATCCTTCATATGTGGTTTAAATTAGTTTAATCCAAACAAATCTCAGCGCAATACTAAACACACTGTAACGAGAACTTTCAATCCGTTCTTTGCTAAATAGTTCTTTGTTGCTGTCATAAAAGACAATAATGAAGAAGAAAAAATCCCTTATTTTTTTGTTACATCGTTAAAAAGAACAACACATCACGTGTCTTGACACATTTTACTTCATTGTGCTTAAACCAGGCCATACGGTTAGACCAAGCTCAACACTTTCGATTTTACTACCCTTCAGTGGGATTCAGGTTGTTGGAATAGAACAACAACAACAACAAACCAAGAAATAAACGTGCTAATGTGAGCCACTCCACCCGAGCAATGTGGAATGTGCTCCGTATACTTAACCCCATCACGCGAATTTCTGAGTGTTGCACTCTTGTCCGGGCGGATTTTACGATCTTCCTTCCGCTTCGGATGCGCCTTGCGCTTGCCGTCCAAATACGACCACACATTCCATTAGCCGGCTCTGGGGCCCGGTCCGGCACTAGGATAATCTCCCGTATGAATCGTCCCAATCGTGCTGCACGGGGACAGGAATTGGCACGGTGAAGTATTTTTGAGCTTTGTTTATTTCCAGCATGGTGGAGCAACTGATTGACACAGCACGCCCTGTCCCTAATCGGATGAAATGACCGGCTTAGGCTTTTGGGGGAGGGGGGGGGAAGGGAGGTGGAGAAGCGCAGCCACGCGTAACCTTTTAACACGTCCAACAGCTAGCGCTTTGGCAGCAAACGGAATGTTTCTTCCGTACACTGTTACCCTATACTGCACACCAACTGCGACCGCATGTAGCAATCTTTGTTCCCTCTCTCTCTCACAAACGCAGCTATGTTAAAGATTACAATTTTCTTACATCATCCTTCAAACGCACGAACGTTTGCTACTCGCCGTTGAGTCATCGGTGCCAATACCGGGACCAGTTCAATCCTTTCCTTCAACTTTTCTAGCGCTCGACCTAACAAATTCGCTTTCCCACAACCTCTCTCTCGCTCACACATACACAAGCACACACACATCAATGGTTGTGGCTGAATGTGGCAGGCAGTGCGGCTGTGTATGTGTGTTTGTGTGTGTGCAGCGTGTTCGTCCGCGCGTTTGCAAATAGCTTTATGGAAATAAGAAACTTTTTCGGAATTTCAATATTGGAATTCCATATTATTGAATGTCTGCACACCACGGCACACCACTGGTGAAATGAAGCAACTGATGAGTGTGTGCGAGTGTGAGTATATTCTGTGT
Source organism: Anopheles bwambae (assembly GCA_007018985.1). Taxonomy (NCBI): domain Eukaryota; kingdom Metazoa; phylum Arthropoda; class Insecta; order Diptera; family Culicidae; genus Anopheles; species Anopheles bwambae. Next base: position 6,271 of record SIXB01001093.1, read on the forward strand.
ATGAATTCGGTGTATGAACAAGGGGGATACGAGTGACGCATCTGCTTCGTCTTGCAAGTCGCCCCCTCGTCGGTAGCAAAACTTACCCGACACATCCCAGGCACAAGGCATCCTGGCAGCGATACTCGAGCGATACCGGGGCCTGTACTGCAAGAAGCAAAGAAAATGGTACAAGAAAAAAGCATTTTACAGTGCTTGTATTGGTCAATCCATTTCCAAACCATTTGACACGTAGTTTCGACATGCTTTCCGTCTGCGTGATTTTCTTCTCAACGCGACTGGTTGTGTTTTCATGTCATTTTTTTCCAATTTTCCGACAACAAATTTCTTGGTATCCAAAATTCGATAATCCTACCGATGAACATGTCAGAAGAACGCATTGTTATTGTTGAATTAATTATTTTAACTCACTAACCGTGTTAACACTTTTGCTTGTCACAGATGTTTGAGAATACTGGATGATTTGTTTATTGGACTTTTAGTGTCTTGCTTATGATTGCTGTGACACTTGCTTATATAATATACTCTTCATTTATCTAAAAACTTAGTTTTAGCACTATTCATGAGGAAACGAGAGTTAGTTGGTTTTGAACTGGTTTAAACAAATTTTGAAGTCAAAGAATCTTAGCGTTTGTTAAAGTTTTTGATTTAAAGGAATGTGCAGATCTTGAGAAGCCCTACGCTCTAACAGCTCACGAGACCTGAGAAGACGTTCAGGAGCATACATGTTTCTAGTATTCTAGCAGGTAGGGTGAGTCTAGCCTGTAATGCCTAACGTCTATGCTCTAACGTTAGCAGATCAAGAAGCATGCACCGGACAAGTAATCTAACTGTTGTGATGACGGCCATTGTAATCGGTGTATTGCAACTCTGGAGAATCTTTTTTGTATGTTTTCTTAACTAGCCGGCCCAGACGTCACAGTACAGGGAATAAAGAACTGCCTTAGACTCTAGGATGGATCGTACTAATGCGGAATATAATACTTTCAGTCATATTAGATCTTGTATCTCAAGAATTTGCCTGATTACAATATCTAACATTGTAATGGTTTTAGTAAGTTTAGAGTGACAGAGCTCGCGAAAAGATAGTAATGGAACAAGGATCACATCAAGATCCATGACTGATGTCCCGTGACTCAACTTGTGACTGTGTAATGAGTAATCAAAGTTTAAAGGGTTTCTAACAGAATCCCTCATATTTCAAAAATTCCCCTTTACTCTGAAGTGCATGCCGAACATATTGACCTCAAAACCCAATTAAAATGAGAAACTGATGACGACCGCTTATGGGACGTACAACCAAACCCAAACCAATACTGGCCCTAAAGCCGATATATTTCCCATACCCATATCCATCATGATCTCATGACGGTCCTGAACGTAGTACTGAACCTATACCAGTCCAGTTTAAATTTGAGCTCAATTTGTACATTCACTAGTTAATTTGACGTGGTTAAAAGGGCTACGCAATAGAATCTTAGATGCGCATACTGACTCCTGTGTACATTTAAAAAATTTCTTCCAAGTCTCGCTGTCACAGGTCAATTACTTATTCTACCTTCTCCAAGACTATTAGTCATCTAATCAGCCATGGATGTCCAGCTCAATTGGAGGCTTGGACAGGGTGGTATCGGTTCACGTTGTAGCGAACTTCTTCTTCTTTGGCACAACAACCGCTGTCGGTCAAGGCCTGCCTGTACCCACTGAGTGAAGTGAGCTTGGCTTTCAGTGACTTATTGTTACCATAGCAGGATAGTCAGTCCTACGTATGGGGACACGGTCTATTTGGGACTTGAACCCATGCCGGGCATGTTGTAGCGAACAAATACCAATAAAAACAATAAATATAACCTCATTATACTCCTCTCCTTATGTTAAGCGTGTTGTCATTTGTTTGTTGCTGTATGCCTAACGTTTTTGTCATCTTGTATTTATCTTGTGTATGTCATTATCGCATTTTTTTCCGATTGGATTTTAGATTCATATTGTAATCCCGGAATGCCGAACGGTAAGATAATTCTTCCCGCAAGAGACACCTTGAATAGATGAACTTGTACTAGATATATATCCTGGCCTGGCCGAGCGTTGCACATTCTCTTCCTCAAAAATACTCAAAATTATTAAAAATAATTTGAAAATTGTTGAATCATTTTCTACACGTTGGTAGAAGTTTTTCACTAAATAAAGCAATGATGTGCTTCAATTTCAAAAATGCGTCACTCTAAAAATGCTGCACTTTGCCGAGAGTAAATAGCTCCACAATATTATAATATATTGTACACTAGTAGATAATATTGTACACTAGTAGAACATACAAATGATACCAAAAAAAACACACACACACATTCACAGAGAAATCCACTACAACAACAACAACAACAACAAAACAATGAAAAAGAACAACGATCACAGCACGCATTCAAACGTACGGCCGTGCCGTGTGTGTTTTGCTTCCTGTCGATTAATGGTCCATTTGCCACAAAACTCCTGCAAGTGCTGTGTACACAGAGCTCGCACTTGCAGCATAAAACGCGGCATCAAATGAAAATGTGGGTCCCGTTATTGCTTAATCCACACGCGCGAACGGGACCATACCCAACCATATTCGAACAACTTTCTGTTCACTTAACGAAAAAAGCATATACTCGTGCGCGTCCTGCGAAAGGAAATGCATCCATTTGCAGTTTGAAGCCGGCCGCTGGACTGTTGTTGCCCGACGCTCATCCCCGTTTCTAACGCTTTAAATAATTTCTAGCAGGTTTGTAGGTATTTTTTTTATTTTAAACGTGTTTCAGTCCGATCCGGTTCAGTAGCAAATAAAAATATCACACGCCAATCCAATCCCTCCGGTAACAAACGGAATGCACATTAATCAGTCTGGCGCGTACACAGCGTGGATGGTGTTTTTGAAATTAATTACACCGAAAGGCAGAATTGAATTACCGCGCGAACAGAGCCGCGCAAATGCCGAAGCGTATACTGGTCCCAGTCACGGTCGTGCCCCAGTAATAATGAGTTTAGTACGCATACGACACGGTATCGAGAAAAAAAAAAACAAAGGCCTGTGTTTACGTTCTGTGCAAAACATAAATCATTATCTCTCTAATGATCGTATGTTATCTCACAGAACGCACATGCTGACGTACGTAAATGCACAATTCACAATTAAAACTATTTTTTGTTTCAAGAACAACACACACACACAGCGATGCAGTTACGTGTGATAAGAATGTTCAATGCCATTGCCTTTTTGTTTACTGTGTCCCCCTAGTCCCCTAGCCGAGACAGGCAAACTGGATGTCATGTAGATGAGCGCAACAATATGGCAACGAATAGAAGAAGGAGAAAAAAAGCTACCGACCGACAGGAACTGCTCCTCGTTTCGTATGTACAAACAACAAGCGCCAGTTTTCAAGCATCGTCGCGGCTGCATACAAGCTGCATTTGGGGGGGGGAAAAACAAGAGGAAAAAAGAAGCATGCAAGCATAAAATATCCAAACCCAAGTTAGGTGTACCAACCTCGGGACGTAATGTGACAGGGACTGTGTTGGACTTTAACCAGGTGCTCTCGATTCGCACATTGCTTAGAATGGTGCCGAACGAAAAGGGGCAGGTGTGTGTGTGTGTGTGTGTGCAGCAGCAGCACACCAGAGCACGATGCTGACGATGATGGCCATGATGATGATGATGATGATGATGTTTGCGATACCAGTGTACCGACTCGTACCGCTGCGTGGCCTCCCGAAAAACGAATCCGTTTTATCAAAAGTCAAATGTTTGAATTTCATTAAAACTTTTCCTTCTGCCATGTTCGGCATTCCCCCCTCACCGTCCCATTTGGTAGCGCGCTCATAGGGTCTAGGTAAAAGAGGGTGGTCCGTGTTACCCCAAGCATGCTGGAGGTTGGGCTACCTTGATTTTCTGGACCCATTTGGCCCCCGAACCGACGCCGTGCTTTATAATTGGCTGCACTATACCATAGCTCAGCTCGCGCGAGCTTCACCTGAGCTGAGGGCGAGCCCGATTCTCGTTACCTTCCTGCCAGCGGTGAATGGGTTGTAGGATGCTTTGCTCTCGCATCCTCATCCTCCTCCACTTAGAGCACTTCTTTTTAGCACTCGAAGCTTGGGACACTCTACGAGCAGCAAGACTCCATCCTACCCCCGAACCGGAACGACACACTCACAGCGTCCATTTTATTGCACACCGAAATCATTGCACACTATTGAACTTCCCCTCGGGGGAGGAGGAAAGCACGCTCGGTGGCCCGTGCGGTAGCGGGAGAGATGGGGAAATTTTCCACACCCTCAAACATCTAATTAATTTCCCACCCAGTTCGACGCGGTTCGATTTGAGTTTGGGTTTTGTGATGAAGGTTACAGTTGGCCGCCAGTGCCCGGTACGGTCGCGGACGGGTGAGTTTGGTGTGGATGTTTTTTTCTGCGTTTGTTTTACTTTTACCTTGTACTTTTTTGGCGCGGGGGTGTACACAAACGCCGAGGTTGGGGGGGAGAGAGGGTTAAAAGAGACGCAGCGGCTCCACTTAATTATGGGGCGAATATTTTATAATTGCCAACACGTCACGTAAGTCGAGTTTGGTTTGACGCTGCAGAAATAGGTACCGGGCGTGGCCGTCCAGCTTGCGCCGCGCAAATTAGAGCTTTGCTGTTGCTGCAATCATCGATACGGCAAAGGGTAAGCTTTTATTTTTGCCTATTGGGGTGGAGCGAAACTTTTATACCTCGAGCCAACCGTTACGAGCGTACCTGTATAAACAGCAAGGCTCAGCGAGTTACAGCTTTATTTCTACAGCTCTGCTTTGCTTCTTAATTATTCTAGCTAATTATATTCATAAACAACGATTGGAAAGAATTGTGTAGAATCTTTTATTCATCCACACATTATTTTTAGTCCAATTTGTGTAAACTATTTAATTTGGACAGGCTACTGGGGTCTGCAGTGAAATTTCAAACATCATATTTCCTTTGAAGTGTACGCTGAAATTATTGGCCTCAAAACGCAATGAAAATGAGGAACTGCTAATGACCCCTTAAGGGACCGAAAGCCTAAACCAAACCCATACCGGTCCTTTAACTTTTTAAAAATGATATTAACTCGGAGGGAAAGTTTGAACTATACATTGATCTGAACTATACTTTAACCGGGTCGTACATTAATGTCTCTTCGTACTTTTTCTGGCTTCTGAAGCTGAGCTGTCGCAACTGCAGAAGATTCCCAACAGATGTATGAAAGGTGTGCTTAACAGCCGTGGTCGTTCTACCTCATAGGAGATAATGAATTTTGCAATGCATCCCGTTCTTGAGGCATTGCCTAGCCTAACCATCTACAAAATACTGATTGATCATGTACCCGAGTACTTGGTGGAAAGGATGATCCGGGGCATCGATGTACATGCATCTGGACCACGCAGAGCACAATAACTTTGGCTTCCTAGAATGACATCGTTTATTACAGGAAAAGCGGCTTGTTATTTAAGGGGCTCGAAATCCACTATAACTTACCCCGTAGGTCACTATACAGCTATTCAAGGTATTGGTTGAGCGATTAATTCTTGATATAGATAATTCATAGATGACCATAATATTGTAATGTAAGATAACCGTTGTATTTCGATTTTTTTAGTTACACTGCACTGTCATAACTTGTTTGATGTGTGATGTGTTGTAGAATGCTAAGAATATAGGTAGTACAAATTAGAAGGAGACGAAAATGCATTGGACCAGGCGCGCGAGCAGTGTTGTTAGCGGTGACGTTCTTCGACATGAAATTGCCTACTTTGACACGATTTGAAGCTTCGCATTCATTTTTCACTCTTTCATTCTACAGTTATGTCAAAAAATGTCGTTTGATTCGACGACATTTTTTGGCGACATTCATTTGACTTTCATTTTCGAGTGCAATACATCGCCTTCTCCTTTGTAACATTTTTTCTTTTATATTCGTGTACTCCACCAAGAAGACACTGATTTTCGCACTGGCCAAGTGAAAATATTTAATTTTTCAGTCACTTACGATCGGTAAAGGCACCAGGCAGTTCTGGATTCACAAGATGAATGTCAATTGACATTTAAACTACATTTTTTACAGTCATGTCATCGCAAAGACACTGACGCTAACTACAGAAATGAATGTCGTTCTTCAACAGTCGTGTCATGGCAACAGTGAATGTGATGTACGAAAAATGATTTTGACCAGTAGCTTACTTTGAACGTCAAAAAAATGTCAACAGTTTACAACACTGCGCGCGAGGATCACATTGTTATGAAGATCATGTACTGGGATTTCAGATGGACAGACCTAAAGTGGCTAACTATGTTGTAAGCTTATGAACCGTTTGCACCTATAATAGGTTAGACTGAAGCTCCCAGATTTTGACGAAAATTTTTGGAAATTATCATCAAACTTGTCAATTTAATATCTTAGTGGTAAATTCGTCCTTCTTAACCGATTGTCTGGGTAAGCAGTGGGACTCAGAACTGATGATCTCATGTCGGTCCTAATCCTGGTACTAAACCTATACTAGTGTAGGAACCTTTCACAAATCTATTCCGGCCCTGAAACTGAGGATGAATCCATACTTACCTTAGAACCGATCATGAACCTATACCTGAAACCACTCTTGAACCCACACCGGTCCTGGAACTGATCATGAATACATATCAGACATGAAACTTGGCCTGAACCCACACCGGTTCCTGAAATATTTTCCGATTTTATTCCGTTCCTGGAACAAAACTAAGATCTGTTACGGATTTGGAACGACCCTTGATCCTGTGCCGAGTCTGGAGCCGATACAGTCAGGTTCTACTCGTCGACAAATTAATACCATACAAACCATAGGAAAAGCGTAGTAGTGTTAGTAGAATTTGTACAGTGATAAGCTCAATTTGTATATTAGATATTTTGCATTAAGTAAAGTGCTTCCTACCTTAAGACACTTAACAAGAGCATCGAGGGCACAATGTATCTTCGATCCCGCAAGTCGTATCTTGCCTAAAACGCATTAAAATTACCCTTTCATAAACGAAATGCGCCAAAAAGTAAGTGTAATTCCGCACACCGCAAAACAACAATGATTGAATTGCTTTCGGCCCGTTTCCGGCAGCGAGTGCAGTTTATCTTGCCCTGCGTTAACGAGGCTGTCAGCGGGTGCTAAACGAGTAATTCTAAACGAGTACGAAAAATTGCTCCGTACCAAAAAAAAAACAACCAAAAACGCGAAGAAATATATCTCTTCCCAAACCATGAAGCTGCCAGTACCGTTGCCATTTCAACGTTTCGGGAAGTATCCATTTTCAAAAACACATACACACACACACATAAAGCCACCGGTTTGAAAGAAACGAACCGAATGGCAGTACCAAAATAAACGAATCATCGCAGCGCGGCGGCGATGACAGCTGTCAAATGCGAAACTACTACCGAGCGGGCAGGAGAGCTTTGCTGAAGACGAAACGTAAAATTGGAGTCGACAGCAACAAAAAAACACACACACAAGAAACAACTGCACAACCATACAACTCCACTCCGTTCTACACCCAGGCATAATTGAAAACTACAGTTTTGATTGATTTATGGAAATGTAACAACCGGAAAATCCCGATACACCCCGCTCGTACACGCCAAAAGCGGAACTAGTACATCGCTTCGTTATCGCACACTATTTTTTCGGCAAAGAGGGAACCGCATAGAAGCCTTTTTTTATGAATTTATATACATTCATATTCGCCTACTGTAGGGTTTCGTAGCGAGGGGTTAGCTTTCCTTTCCCTTTTTTAGTGCCAGCCTGGATCGAAATGCCGGGCGGAAGTGTGTAACGATCGTTTCATCTTTCCCGTTTACGTCCCGACCGCTCGAAAGCTGGTACCGGATACGCAGCGATAGGATTTCATCGTTCTGGTGCGGCGCCGAAGCCATTCTCGGCAGGGCTTTTATGTTGTTTTTTTCTTCTTCCATAGTTTCGCTCCCAAAAATCGGCTTCCCGTTTCTTTGCGGTGGTTGCATTGCCGGAATGCTCCTGCTCAACAGCGTTTGCTCTCTCGTTCGCTTTCGCTTTTTTTCTAGCTCTGGGTAGCCCATGGACATGATTTTTTGTTTTCTTTTTAATTTTCCACAGTACAAGCTACGCCAATTTACATTCATACGACCGGTTGGCCGATGGTGGGCTATAATATATGGAAAAAGGGGTTGTAGAACGCAGAGCCAGTACGGAGCAAGAACAAGCGGCCACGCTAAACGCTCTAAAACGGTCACGGCAGTTTGGAACCGACCGTAACCGGTATAAATGCATCCCGTTTTTTGCTTGCTGCACGTCTGCTTTGCTTGTGCCGATTTCAAGCTCATTCTTCGCGGCAAGATAGGCGTGTCACCTCCGCACAATGTAGGCAGCACGGTCGCGCATTGTTCATTCCCGGGGCGTCAGCAGCAATAATGGTTCGCGTGCCCGACAAGTGACTCTCGCTTTTTCGTTCGAAGTTCCCCGAACATAATATAGAGCCGAGCGCTCCTACCGCGCGGCACACGGCTAATGGAATGAAGATAGTTTGCATGATCCAATTATCGATTGCACAGTTGCAATCCCGCTGATCCGCTAAGCCTGGGCAGGCGCGCACCGGGTGACGTTCATATCAATGTTCGCACTGCAGGATGCGCCATCCATTTGACAGATTGGAGCGGAGAGGGACTGTTCGATTGAGAACAACAACAAAAAAACAAGAAACAAAACTATTGATCCCGTGCCCGAAACGACACACCAGTTTAATCCACATTTCCTGGTCGCAAAACCTTCCAAGCCCAAATCGAACGAATGGCCACTGCATCGAAAGAATCTTTAGCCGGAAGAGAACGAAACCGGCTCAACCAAAGGACATGATACAATTGACGTTTGCCAGCACCGAAAAGCGATTGGTAGAACGTCATCGTCGCGTCCGATACGTCCCGTGGGATCGCACTTCAACTGCCTCTACACGCGTGTGTGTGTGTATGTGTGTGTGTACTGTCAGATGAGCTGACATTAACTACTCCTGCTCCTCCCGAGCCCGTACCAAAATGGCTAATGTCGAGCCAGTGTTTGGGCAGTGATTTGTTGTTGTGCTCGAATTTATGGCCATCATTATTATGATTACGACAGCGTTCGGGCGTGTATGTGTGTGTGTGTGTGGCAGTGGCCGCTATGGCAGGCAGGGAACGGCAATCGGGCCATAGGAATTCATTTCCGGCCCATCCGGTACAGAAGGGAGAGCCAGGGAATAGGTAGAAACAGGCGACAGGGCGTGCCGTTTGGCGAGCATCCGGGAACAAAGTATCGAGCAGACGACAAGCGCGCGACGTCGATGATGATGAGGCGACATAAATTTAATGGTTTTAATAGAGATTTATTGCAGCGCAGCAGTACGGTCACGCGAACCCTGTCTGCCCGCCGGTGGGTTTCGAAAAAGGGGCCCACAAGTCTGCTTGGTGCCGTCGGGCTGCTGGGCGGACGGTGAAACTATGTTACATTTACGCTGCAGTTACGGATAACGCCCAACAACATTCAATTTGATTAGATTTTTTTCCTTCCAAACTTGGTAGTGGATTGGTAGTGTGTTAAAAAAAAACCCGACGATTTTGGCGCACATGTCGCATATCTTCAGCTTAGCTTCATAGGGCCAAAGGGAGCAACGTGAAACGAGAAGTAAGCAATAGGAACATCATTCATAATTGTAATATTTTGTGACCATCATTCACTGCCTCATCGCTTTAATGCCTGATGCAAAGAATGCACCGCAATTGTGTAAGGGAAAAACGGGAATATTAGACCAATTAATCTGACCACATCCAATCGTCACCAATGGAAAAACAAAATCAAAATCAAAATGTTTCTGTGTTTAGGTAGCAAGCTGCGAAAATTTACAAAATATAAAAAATAGTAGCGAAGAAATAGCCAACTTCCGAGCCAACACAGTCCTGAATGCTGCCTACAAGATCCTGTCCCGAATACTCTTCTGCAGACTTTCGCCCCTTGCTACTGATTTCGTCGGCAGCTACCAAGCTGGATTTGTTGAAGGCAAATCGACCACCGACCAAATATTTACTCTACGGCAGATCCTCCAGAAATGCCGAGAGCACCAGATCCCTACGTACCACCTGTTCATCGACTTCAAGGCGGCCTACGATACCATTGATCGGAATGAGCTATGGAACACCATGCAGCAGTACGGATTCCCTGGGAAGCTGATACGGATGTTGAGGGCCACTATGGACGGGGTGCAGTGCAAGGTGAGAGTGACGAACATGCTTTCGGAATCGTTCGAATCTCACCGGGGTCTAAAGCAAGGGGACGGACTCTCCTGTTTGCTGTTCAACATCGCTCTGGAAGGTGTCATGCGAAGCGCGGGCTTCGACATCTGGGACACGATTTTCACCCGATCTCTCCAATTCCTTGGCTTCGCGGATGACATCGACATCAATCGGACGTACAACTGCGGCGGTGTGCGAAGCGTACACCCGACTGAAACGCGAGGCCGAAAGGATTGGATTGAGGATCAATGCGACGAAGACAAAGTACCTGCTTGCCGGGGCTCTGTACGTGATAGAGCCCGACTCGGAGGCAGAGTATCAGTTGACGGCGACGATCTCGAGGTGGTAGATGAGTTCTGCTATCTTGGTACGATCGTAACTTCGGACAACAACGTAAGCAGCGAAATCCGAAGGCGCATTGTTCAGGGAAGTCGTGCCTACTACGGGCTACACAAACTCCTGCGGTCCAGAAGACTCCAGCAACACACGAAATGCGCCATATATCGCACACTGATTCGTCCGGTAGTCCTCTACGGGTACGAGTCTTGGACTATGCTAACGGAGGACGCCAATGCACTCGTCATTTTCGAACGGCGGGTGCTAAGGACTATCTTTGGCGGTGTGTGCGAACAGGGCGTGTGGAGAAGGAGGATGAACCACGAGCTAGCTGGACTGTTTGGCGGTGCTGATATCCTGACGGTCATCAAAGCCGGAAGGATACGATGGCTGGGACACGTGATGAGGATGCCGGACTCATGCCCCACCAGGAGGGTGCTCGTCAGCGACCCGTTCGGCACGAGGCGTAGAGGAGCACAGCGAGCTCGTTGGCTGGATCAGGTGGAGTCGAACCTGTCGGAGATTGGATGCAGCCATGGTTGGAGGACTGCAGCCCAGGACCGAGTTTCCTGGAAACGGATTGACGACCTGGCCATGTCTACTAGACGTGCTCGCACATGAGCAGGCCAAGAAGAAGAAGAAGAAGTAGCGAAGAAATATTACAGTAGAGAGTGTAGCATAGCAGACTGTTTAAGCAGCAAATTCAAATTACAAATCAAGCATTATTTTGCACAACGATACCAAAAATATCTGTTAAATCACCCTAACTGATAAGGGTCATGCGGTTCTTTAAAAAAAATCCAAGATTTGTTGTCTAGAGCGCCAAAACCGGGTGCTCCAATCTGCTGAATGCAAAACTCCGTCTTCTTCCTCCTCTTTTTCTTCTTCTTCTTCTTCTTCTTCTTCTTCTTCTTATTCTTATTCTTATTCTTCTTACAACAACCGATGTCTGTCAAAACCTTCCTATACCACACACTAGTAGGCTTGGCTTTCAGTGACTTATTTATTAATCATAGCAACAAAGTCGGTCCTACGTATGGAGGAACAGTCGATTCTGGGTTTGAACCCTCCTCGGGCATGTTGTTAAGTCGTACGAGTTGATAACTGTACCACGAAACCGGCCAACAGCTAAACGATAATATTGGTAACAGGATTAGACCAGGCACAATCTTTCGGAGTTTTCTTGTACCAATTTAGCAATCGTCAGAGAAGATACTAATGATTCTCTAATGACCATTACCAGAAAGTTCACGTCATGTCGATATATATTTTTTTCGCGTATTTCTATCGCTAGGCTACTTCTTTGCCTTTGCCTTTGCTTAAAGAACTACATTTATAATAAAATAAAGCTTCCATGGTACACTTGGCTTGCTGGCAACATTCACAAATATTGATGTTCAATCATCTCATCATCGCTGATCATCGTATTAAAAGATCAAAACTTTATAAATACCAGCTCTAAACATCCTAAGTATAGAATGTTATTAGTAATTCTTCACCAGAAAACGCTTCGCTTTTTTGAAAGTATAAAACTGTTGTTAAAAGGCCAATATCCGTCAAAGTAGCACAAAAAAGCGGCTAATTTCTTTACAGATTTTTTGTGTAGCTGACAAGTTTTGACGTAGTATACTAGAACCCATGGTGTTTTGTGGTGTTTAAATTTGGCATGATCTTAAAGATAGAAGATCGTTAAATTTGAGAAGAAATAGAGCACACTACACTCTTTTACTCCTAAACTGATTGACACATTTTCATCATCTCATATTTTTTGTGGCAAATAGATGTGAACTTTTCCAAATATTGGTTGAACATTGTGGAAGATACAATGGTTTAAATAGGGTAAACAAACATAGCTAGTAAGCTGTTTTTCAGAGGACTGAAATTTATTTTTTTACTTGTTTGATATCTACTGCATCAACGATGCCTTACTCAGATCAAACAAACCTGAAAATCTAATTTTGGACTTTCATCCCGTCAGCTGCCCACTACAGGCAAAAGCGAAATTGTGTTTTAAACTAAACAAGACCTCATAATAAGCTTTAAAGGCAAGAGTAACCGTGTACGCACTCATTTAACGTTTAGCTCCGGCATTCAAATACGAATAAAGGTAAAACATTCAAAGCTCAAAGTGTGTGCTCAGCGTTTCCTCCCTCTCGGCCACGCTTTCCATGCGACCGACAGCACACTTTGCGCCTTTCTTCCCAGGGAAACCATCAACCGAAGCGCAAAGAGTGAGATGATAAAGCTGTATGGATAAGATCCACCCATCTATCTTTACCTTTAAATAATCTCACTTCACCATTGAGCGGATCTGCATCATCACCGTCATCATCATCATCATCGTGCAGCAGCATCTGGTGGAGGTCGGGACAGCAAACGGAACCGTCATGAACCGAGCTAAGCTCGTCTAGGGGTTTTTTTTAAATAAATCTTACTACTCTCTCTCGCTCTCTCTTTTCCTTCCTCCCTAACCCCAGCCCGAGGGTAGACATTCGCCCGTTCGATCTTTCGCCCGTTCGCCGGTCGGGCCGCGCCAAGGCTAGCCCGCATTGCCCCGGGACTTAAAACCAATTTAATTTGCTAGTTTCAATCCGGCTGGTTTAATTAAAAACAATCTTGTCCTTCCAACTTTGCACTTTCGGGCGCAACGCTCCCGGCTCCCGCTGCCTCCCGGGATGGTTCTCGTGATGTTTCTGCCAGCTCGTGCCCGGCCGTGCCGGCGTTGATGGCTCGACGTCTTCCAGCCGAGGAGCACGCGACCGGGCAAAAGTGGTCAGGTCCGGCGCACGGGGCGCCAGCACCCCGCACCAGCTAAATGAAGAAGCCCAAGTGAAAAAGAAAGGAAAATCCGTTGGCAGATAAATCGAATCAAGCAGCGATCGACCGAACGCCGGCATTGACATTGAGATGGACCCGAACCAGTCCGAGTCATTTGGACCAATCAATCGTCGGCGGCCTAGCCCTCCCCAGGAGGGCGTAGACGGTGTAAAAAGGTGAAGATGCAAGGGAGGATCCACTGGGACGGCCCTTGACTCGCAGTTGCTGTCAAATCAAACACTCTGACATCGAAGACGCCGCCCGCTCGCTCGAGTTTTTTTTAAAGGATGCTGGAAAATGCCGCTACCGCTCACCAACGCGCACACCGCCCACACACGCACCACAATGCTGGTCCGGTTTTGTATCTACCACACGATGGAGAAAAAAACACTACCAGGCAAATAGTTCAAGGGCTTTACGGTAGAGGGTAAGATATGGATTTCTTCTTTTCTTGGTGTTTTTTTTTTGTTTGCCCCCAAGTGGCGTGTTGGAAGTGTTGGAAGAAATTGCCATCAAGCACGCAGCCGAGCTGGGAGCGAAGATCCCACCGACCGGTGGGGATTGATGCGGAAGAAGATGCATCACCTTCGCAAGGAGCCAACCGAGCAAAAGGTTAAAGTGGCAAACGGGATTAAATTAAAACTATCTCATCAATAAACCTGACTCTCGTGGGAGACGGAGGGCTTTGGGCGAGCCGGGCAAATAGTTTTCCTTCCCCATCACCAAGCGCACGCACATTTCGTAAGGTTGGAAGGGGAGGGGAGAATGCTTCTCGTGACGGATCGTGCAGAGCGTCTTACATGCGATCCTTCGGGAGCGGTCTGCTACTTGCGTGCGATTGTAAGTGAGTGTGGCGATGGACTGAGCTGTTTTATGCGATGTACCACTTCGCTGCTGGCATTTCACGATTCCTTTGTTGCTGTTCCATACACAGATGCCGCTAGCGTGAACTACAGACAGAAGCTGTGGTATGCATTACAGTCTTCTAAATGTTCCAAGTGGTTGTGCACCGTGACCGCAGGTTTGATCTCCTTGAGCTTGAGCTTTCATCTTAAATGTGACCGTATGAATGGTGTCATAGACAAACCATATTTGTAATACAAAGTGATTAGTTTCTATGAGCTTCAAACAACATAACGAACATAAAACAAAAACGATATACATTTTAACAATATGACGATTTACCGATATACTACAGATAGTTTAACATGGCGGATACTTGTTACACACACCTGAAAACTCACAAAACAACTGATGATAATAACAGTCTAGTTGATATTATTATCAATAGCACACTTTCTAATTTGATGCTTATTCAATCAACAGTGGATTTTTTAACAAGAAATTTAATCAAACTATCAGAAAATTGTATGAATTAGGGCTAAAAAATCTACTGGACTATGTATCTGTTCAATCTTACGATTTCGAATTAGCTTCTTTCTTGTTTCCACGTGTTTATTTGTGTTGTTGGTACAGAACAACATCAGTACACAGAACTTGTAACATAGGCACTGTAGAACAATTCATTTGTAAATTAAATACTAATTTCCCTCTTCACAATCAATCAAGATATTCTAAACACATAACAATGATGATCTACATATGCTTGGATAGAAAAAGGACATAGGATTAAGCTTGACAATGTATTTTTATGCTTTGCCTGAAAGGTTTCAGTTAAAAAAAGCTATTTCCCTCTCCAGTTTTCAAACCACCAATATATTGAAACATTTGATCATAGCAAAGCTACCAAATTTACAGAATAATGAAGAAAGTTAAAGTCTAAACCTGTTAGGCTATTATCAAGTTTTATCTGTTGCGGAGTCTTCCGGAGTCGTTCAGAGTCACCCTGAGTAGAAGTCGTCTGGAGTTGTCCGGAGTCAGCAAGCATTTCATTTCTTGATGTTTGTTTCCTCTTTCGCTTTGCGCGTGTGCCTCTTCAATAACAATTAAATAGCAGGTATTGGAGTCGAAGATCAAATGCCTGATCAAAAATCATTCCACCGGCTGTCTCCGGCCGCCTCCAGACGGTCCCAACTCAAAATGACTTCGGATAACTCCAACTCCAGACGACCTCGGATGACTTTGACCGACTCTGGACAACTTCGGAGAATTGCAGTCGGCTCCAGACGATTTCAAATAGCTCCAGATATTGCTGGGTGGACCTATCTTCCGGAGTCGGCTACTACATTTTCAAAATCGGATCGGAATTCACGCCGGATTTTAGCCAACTTTACCCAACACCACTGTGACCAACGTCGAAAAGCGAAAAAATGAATAGACTGAACCGTTGAATAGCATTATTTCCATACCTGTTTGCGACTGTTTGCCACAAAAGTTACAAACACAGCATCCAATTAGCAAATAAGTTTAACAATGCCACAGCGAATCTAGCTCAACGGGGGTACCTCCACTAAACCCGTGCTTATCATAAAACACACAATGATGATTTGTTCGTTTTGTTGTGGTTGTTGTTGTTGTGAGTACGACACCGCTGTAGGTACGCTACAGGTTCAAAGAGTTTCCCTTTAGCAGCGGAGCATCGTGTATTCTTTATTACATTTTTAATTTACATCCAGAAGCACACAGCAAGACACAAACGCACGGCGGACTGTACGCCCGGTCCCCAGGTGAATAAATTATGCACTGCAAACTGTTCCAATGGGCTTTGCGCTAATGTTTAATCCCCCACGGTCTACCGGCGGGTTCGCTAAATGGTTTCGTTGTCTCGAGCCTGTCTCGTCTTCCCACGCATGTGGCGTGAGGTGATTCGATCCGATTTCTAATCCTTCAGAGCGATTGGAAGTGGGGTTCCAGGTTTAGGCTTGCGCCGGTACGGCAACCTGCTCACCAGCAGCGGCGGGGGTGGCGGCAGCGGCGGCGGCGGCGGCGGCGGCCGAGCGTGCCGTAGCTTCCTGCTCGAGAGCCTTCGCCGCGGTCAGGACGGTGCGCAGCTGGAGCGCATTGCAGCGCTTGTACTGCCAGTAGGAGCCGGTCGTCGTCAGCATCTGTTCGCAGGCGTCGAAGCCCTGCTCGCTGGCGGCCTGCATGTCCTGGGCGCGCTGCTGCAAATCCTCGGGCAGGTCGGCCACAGCCAACCGTCCCAGCACGTCGGTGTTCGAGGCAACGGTGCGCAGGTTGGCTGCCGGTGGGGGCGCAACTGGCATCATCGCCGGCATGGCGCGACCGTAAGCGTACGGCATGGCCGGCGTCGGGGGCAGCATCGGTGCGGCCGGGTAGAGCGCCGGGTACACGGGCAGCTGTCCAACGCCTGGGCGGCCCGGGTACATCGGCAAACCACCGACTGCGCCCGGATAGCCTCCGACCGCACCCGGATAGCCGCCGACTGCGCCCGGCAGCTGAGCGGCCGGACCGAACGGTCCGAACGGGCCAAACATCGAGCCGGACACGAGCGAGCCGGCCACGAGCAGGAACAGTAGTCCACCGGTGAGTAGCTTGTTCATCTTGGAGTGGTTGCTTGATGGAGGTGACGCGGAAAGGTCGATCGGTGCGGTTGTATCGGAGCGACTTGCTCCCGGTAGCTGCGAGATGTGTGCCGATATACGCTGGTTTGGTGGATCGTGTATCGCGTCGGAGTGTTAAACACCTTTTGACATGCTGCCTGCTAGCGGCGACCAGCTTTTATACGGTACCACACCGTCCTGCCTTGGGCTCGTTGTGGTACACTTTGACTTCCGGCTAGAATCCAGCGATAAATATCGGAAGTTGCCAGGGGCTGCACCGAGCGCGACCGCGTGCGCATGTTTGCCAATCGGATCAGCGGCTCCCAGGTGCAGCCCCAGATACCACCTAGGATGCAGCTGCTCTTTTGCTCTCTTTCTCTTTCAGAACGGCCGAATAGTCAACAGGCCAGGCAATGTGTCAGTGTCAGGCCGCTCGGCAACACGCTTCATCCGGCGCTAATCGTCATTTGTTTATTTAAATTTCATTAGACCCGATAAGGGCAGCAGAATGCGGATGCTGGCTGACGGTAGGCCGGGTTTTGTTTGGGTGGAGAAATGCTGGGACAAACTACCTGCTGATTGCTACCGGTTGCTACAGGGCCAGATAATGAGCGCCCAAACAATAACAACAACACTCCGCACGGGCCGGCACACCGGCGGTAAACGAGATGAGCAACCGGAGATTAAAAATGTGACAGCGAGAATGCATCATGCTAGAGCATGTTTATGTCGCGCTGGAACAGGAACTTCCATTTGCCGGGCAATTGGGCCGGTGTGTTTGTGCAATTGGATTCTACCTTCATCATGGTAACCGATAGAAAACCAATTTCCAGACAATAGTCACAACACAATAATTGTTTCTTTATTTTTGGAAACCGAGGCCTTATTGCCCTCGATTGTGCAATAAGCACTTTGCTAATTAACCAACCTTGGTGATAGCGAAGCAGATAGCTGCTTCAAGCTGACTGTTGAAACAATTCCACATCAATCTCGAGGTACACCATTGCACTTGGCAAGTGAATCCTCTTATTTGTGTGATATACTCATTTAGTTAATTACCGTAATGGTGTTTAAAGTGGCCCCACTAACTTAAACTAACTACCTTAACACTATGCGGTAGCTATCAAACTGTCATTAAGTGGGGTCAAGAGTGTTATATAAAACTTGAAAGAATCGTATCGATTGGAATATTGTTATCAAAATATAAACGTGTTTAAGCTGCGAGACAAACACGACATAAA
Organism: Anopheles bwambae; assembly: GCA_007018985.1. Classification (NCBI taxonomy): domain Eukaryota; kingdom Metazoa; phylum Arthropoda; class Insecta; order Diptera; family Culicidae; genus Anopheles; species Anopheles bwambae. The sequence continues at coordinate 24,426 of SIXB01001093.1, forward strand.
TTCATTATAGCTATAAGGTCACCTCCTACGTTAAATACTTAAGTATCCATAGGGTCTAGAAATCCTAACTATAGTATTCATACTAAATCTTGACAACAAATCTGGAGTGTCAATGTTATGTGTTATGGATGTCACTCTAAGCAACCACACGGAGATGTGTGAGAGATTTAATTCCTAACATTAATCACCGCGTGCGGTAAAGAGCACAGTGACACGGTGTGTTTTTAAAGATCCAGAGAATGTATTTTACTTAACAGAATCTCGTTTCTTATTTCAAAACAAAGACTAGGGACACTATAGCAACAGAACAATACTCCAGTACTGTTCGAATACAGGGACTTAAGGTAATGAGAATGCTTTATTGTTGTTGAATGGTGATTAACGATGCCTAACATTTTGAGCGCTTTGCTTATAATAGTCTGGTAATGGACGTGGAAATCGAGTTGTATGTCAAGCATAACTCCTAGATCGCGAAGAATAAATGAACGTTAAATATCTAATTGCTTGAAGTCATATTGAATACAGGGGTTTAAAACGATTGAAGGACATCAAGGTACATTTGCTCACGGACATCGACAGAAAATTAGTTTCAGACCATTCCCAAAACTTATCTGATAACTTCTGGAGCACAGCGCCATCAAATGGCTCACGAATTGACATAAAAAATCCTTCTGTCGTCAGCATACATTAAAAATTTTTGACTAGGCAATTTGGACAAAACATTATTGATGTATAGTTAGCACAGCCATGGCCTTAAAGTCCCTGTGAGACTCTCGATGGGCTGCTGAATGCTATTAAAGTAACAGCTTTGATCCTGACACATTATTTTCGGTTTTTTTAAATAAGAATTCAACCAACTCAATAATAGTGGTGGTTTACGCAAAGTGTGGTTTACGCAATCGAAAGCCACCTTCAGGTCATCAAGTAGATAGTGTCAACCCGACACCTCACGGAGAGGCTGCAAAAGCCTCACGGTACACAGTGCAAAACTCCAGCAGATTTGTGTTGACAGATGGTTTAGAGACGAAGCCGTGCCTCATAAAATAGCATATCCAGAACCTTGGCAGTAGCAGTACAGTGATGAGTTGCCACGATAATTATTTGTGGAGGATTATTCGCCTTTTTTGAGCAGTAGGGTCAACCAAGGGAGATTCCACTGAGCAGGTAGCTTCACGGAGTGCATAGGAACATAGAAAAGGTGGTGTCCATCGATCCATGAATATGTTACTCTTCAAAACAATAGATGGAATACCATCAGGTCCAGGGTTGTGATTGCTGGTTTTAGTTTTTCGATGATACGTTCACTGGTGATATATCCACGTTAGGCACACAAATGCTGAAATCTTTCTCTAGAAATCGTAATAAGTTGACAAATCACCATCTTATCTTTATCGTACCAACAAACAGTTACTGTGTTGCCAACTGAAGTTGGTTCGCTGTGTTTTGCGTTGTCATTTGTTGAGTGGCAGCCGTTTTACCTTGGGACAGAGGAATTCTGTGTTAGGAAGAAAAGATCGTAGGAAATTAATGAACCACATGCGTTAATGAACATATTTATTCACAAATAACTCACACACACAAACATCTTCTAGAATATTGTTTCCACGATGTTTTAAACCCGGTCAGCCTTGGGCAGAAACAAACTACACCAACCAGACAAACCGAATGTATAGCACTTAATCTTTTTGCCTTGCTGTTGCCCTTCCGAAACCAACTGATAGCTTTTCCCCTCGAATATGCGAATAAATCATTCTTCCCACACATCACGCTTCACACCGTCGTCTCTCAGAAGAGGAGAATGAAAAAAAACCCTTTTTTGCTAGTGTTACCTTCGCTTCACGCTTCGCTCCCGCACTCAGGGGGTTTTTCTTTAAAGTAAGCTGTTATGTTAGCAGGTTCCCCTCAAACTTTACCGTTGTCGGGATACTACTCGCCAGTTTCGGGACTGTCCTGGCCAGCAGGCTGGTAGAAGTCACTCAACACCGAGCGCACAGACGCACCTGTACACGGGCACACACATTGGCCGGCACCAATTTCTTCTGCGGGTGTGAAACAGCTGCGTTATGCATATTCTAAGCAAAGTTCTAACTGCTTTTTCGGCTGCGAGCGGACGGGGACGGATTATATCCTTGCCAAACCTTGCAGAGGAGAAACCCTACTTTTATTTTCCTTTTTTGTTTTCTCAAAAATCTTTTTGTATGCTTTTACACACACACACACTCACACAACCACTCACATAAGAACTCACAACATCGATTGACGGGTGTTGCTGAGGTACGTGCCAGGGAAAAACAGTAACACGTTTTAACTTTGCCATACCCCCAGAGGAGTGATGTGCTCTCTGGAGCACACCCACGACTCCAATCCACCAAGAGTTCCAACCCGAGTCGTCTAGTCGTAGTCGTCTAGGTCAGAGTCGTCCGGAATCGTCCGAAGTCGTCTGGAGTTGAAGTCCGATTCAATTCTAACTATTGTTAGTACGTTTCCGACTCGTTCAAAATGAGAACCTATATCTCCACTCGGAGTCGGAGATATCCGGAGTTGTTCAGAGTTGTCCGGAGCCCATGTTCATCTGGTTCCGACTAATGTTAGTCCATTTCTGACTCCGGCAAAATTAGAATCAATAGTTCCACTAGGAATCGGGGTCATCCGGAAGCGGAGTCGTCCAGGTCGGAATCCTTGGAAGTCATCCGGAGTCGAAGTCCGGACGACTCCGACCGCCGACCAACTCCAGTTGACTCCAGTTGACTCCGGGTGACTCCGGACAACTCCAGATGACTCCGAACCCGACTTGGACCACTCCAACTTCGGATAACTCCGAATTCGGGTGACTCTGGGCGATTCCGACTGACTCCAGAGAATGCTGTGCGCAGTTGGTTCCAGTAGTCGGTTCCAAAATTTTCTGAGTCGGATTGGAGTCGACACCGGATATGTGCCAACTTTGCCCATCACTACACTGGAGCTCCAACAACTCATTGGTTGCAAATAAAAATAAAGCAAGCAGAAGTGGCAGGGTGACTCTACAATCGATAGAAAAAGGCTAGCAAATTCACCCTGAAATTTATTACTTAAATTAATCTTTGAATTAAACTTTCCATTACCGTTTTCCAGCGAATGTTTTGGAAACTTTGGACTTTTTGCACACATTCAAAACGTGATAGTGATAGTTTAAAAGTTTCAGCTTGAGTTTTTGTGCCCGTGTCTTGTTCCCTTTCTTTTGAGAGCTTACCTCCAAATCAGGTTCCCATTAGCACGACGCCGAGCAAAACCTCAGCTTGCCACCGTCACCGCCAGTTGATGACTGAGCGGATTAAGGGGTGTCTAGAAGGGAGGGGGCCAACATTTCTCAACCGATTGGTTTCGGGCGGTCATTTCTCAACAGTAGGGGGCCACTCATGTACCTTTTAGCCACGGTTTGGTTCCTGTTCGGTTCGGAATTGATGTGCCCTTATTTGTCAACCGTGCCCCATTTCCGCACCGTGTATGGCGATTCCAATTTGCTGTTTGCGAAAGGAATTTAAAGTGAGGCTCCATTGCTCGCTCCTCCTACACACCTTGCCCGGGGCAGAGAGTCGCCAACTTTATCTCTGCCGGAGCGGAAAAGATAATAGCGTGTGCTACTGCCGTTCCTGCTGCTGAACGGTCTGACGAGTGCTTTACGGAGCAAAAGACGGAAGCTACTATTCGCAAAAGTACGCGGCGAACTAGCTTTGAAGCGCACTTCCGGTGCGCCCACCGACGCGCTTGTTTGCCACTCTACGTCCCGCCCCGCACCAACTATTAAGAGATGAACTTTCAACCCAACTCACACAAGAAAAAACAACAAAAAATCCTCCAGCAACAACACGCCACTGCACAAACGCACAGCAGCAGCAGCATCAGCAGCAACATTCGCAAGCCACGACGTCTTATCCCCGAGAAAGCAGGGTCGAGACAACAAGGCTTTTGTTGCCTGCCTCACGGGTAGTAGCGAAGCAGCATTTTCCGTCCATTTCCGACGTACATTTATTTCCTTCGCGTGCAACGAATGGCGACGCCGCATGTCTGCAGGGCGCGCGACCACCCCCCCTTCCCGCATGTTGTTCGGTACAAGATATCGTCGGGCAGAGCGTCCGGCTGCTGGATGGGCATTTTTCTTCGACCATTCGCTTGCGCCGCCTGTTTCGCACGAAAGTCAACGTTTTGTTCCCCGTTTTCGTTCGAATTCCCGGGAGCTCGAGCAAGACCGGAAGTGCACTAATGAGATGGGAAGAAGCAGATAGGAATGTGTTTTTCGCGTCACTACACACCAGCGCAGCACGCCAGCAAGCCAGAGGAACAAAAAAAAAACTGCCACAAGACCACCTCGTACACCACCGCTGGCGGCCTTGATATGAGCGTCTTTGCAGCCTTAGCCTCGGGTATCGCGGGGATTGAGCCTGCAGTACCTTGCAACCGACGATATCGGCTGCCCCAACTAGCGAACAAATAATTAATTATGCGGTTCATGTTGCCCATCGTCTCGCTGACGACAAAAACAATCGTCTTTTGCTGCCTTTCGGGGGTGGGTCCCTCCTCTCAACCCGTGCATGAAAATCTGGAGAATTTATGGCCCATCGCTGTTGACGCGCTGAGATGCAGCTCGAAAGCTGCCTGATCTGGAGGGGTAGTTATTTGATCACGTCAAACACTTATCCCGGCGCTTATCACTTTAACCCGTGACGTTTCGGTGCCACCAGTGTGTGGATTCCACATCAGTTCCCACGGTAGGTTGCCACAAAGGCGAGCAATTTTAATAGCATCGCTTACATCTTGGCGCTGTAGGCCTAACCTAACAGAGGTGTAGGTTTCAACTTTGCTGTAGACGATGACAAGTGGGAATCAGTAATTTAGCTTGTTAGTTTTTTTCGATGGTATCATACCTGCGCAGCCAACTGTATCGATAATTGGAAAGAAAATTCAGCAACACTACTGTACGATGACCCCAGAAACACGAATACAAGGAAGGTGCACGCCTAAAAGTAGACAAAAAAGCATACGTCAGTACGTTATTTATAGCTCCGATACTATTTATAGATTCACATGCGTACTCAATAAAATTCCTACTTAATGATATTGCATACCTGTTGGCGACGAATAATTTTCGCCTGTTGCAAAATAAATGATATGAAATTATACAATCTGAGGATGAATAAAGATATAAAGATGTAGTCTTCCTCAACACCTTTACAATCTCTGGAACAACTGTTGTTACCTTCCCAGAGGGCTTATGATCCTTAATTGCATCACATTTTTCCAATGTTTCTCTTTTCCTAGGAAGGAAACGTTTCTCTTTTCCTACTCTATCGTAAATGATCATACTTTATCCAACGCCCTCTGCTACACTTCTTCCGATGTATTTAACGTTAATTCCATATTTATCACCAAATCAGACTTTTGAACTGCCTTGAAGTTTTGAAGATCAAGTTTGGAGGTTTGAAGATCATCGAATCCATCGTGCATTCTCGATTTCTCCGTTATGCCCGTAATTGCTGATCGGCCAATCAACATGACCTCGTATCTAAACAATCTATTACATCCAATCTTATGTGTTTTGACCCTTTTGTTTTTGGTCACCTCGATTACGGTGGTCAGCTAGATGCGATTTACACTGATTTGAGGTCGGCCTCCACATGTCCCATTTTATTACCGTTGCCAAACTAAAGAACCTCGGCATAAGATACCTTTTGTTGCCTAGAATATCATAACCTTCCTGTCTGATCGTACATGTTGTGTGAAATTAGGATCCTATCTCTTTTTTACCAGCTTTCTGATCTGACGTTACTCCAAGACCTAAGTGCACGTCTTCATCTTCATCTTCATGCTTCCAGATACATGTTTCTGGCTGTGTTTCTCTTCCAAGACTGTTAAATCTCTCATCATGTGTATGTCTCTAATGATCGTTTGTTATATCTCTCAAATGTGTTATTATATCCTTCAGTCACTCGTTTTATGCTTTATTCTATTCATATGGTATCGAAGATGTGCAACTGATACGATCCAATTCCGTCAAAAATTATACATTATACTAGATGAACGGCTTTTGTTTTCTACTCATCTGGACGTAGTAATTAGTAAGGCCTTCGATGTTCTTGCCATGTTACGTCGAACAGCAACGGGCTTTGCAGATCCTCATTGTTTAAAAGTACTTTTAACAGACGCGTTGAATGTAGCAATCAATCCTTGCAGCAAAGAAACTAAATACTAAAGCTTCTCAACAAGCTTTCTTGCCCTGGCTGGTGCCACATAAATTAGTCAAAACAAGAAACCTATGCAAAAGAACTCTTATTAGCTCCAATTTTTAATACGCCTTGCTTTGTTGTACAAGTAATGCATAAGTGTAAAGCTCGCATACCGCATGTAATCTACCGTGCCATGACGCTGTCAATAGTATATGTACACCTGCTAAACATCCTGTGGACGAACCATTACCACCAAATACACAAAAGAGGAGCACGATTAAGCGGGACTACTTGCAATTCAGCGACGCATATCTTTCCCGGTGCGTACCCGTCAAACGCCCCTGTAAAACTGGCAGTGCCGTCTAAGTAAAGGGGATGTGCTCGTTTCCCTTGACGTGCGACACCGAATCATTTTGCACGTGCTCGTACATCTTCAGCCCTTTGCTGGCAGAACTCACCCACAAGGCTCAATATAATACGTGCCAGTGCTCGGTAGCTCAGGGAACGTTTCGTAAAAGCTACTCTTTTCTTTCTAGCCACTGAAGGCTGAATAGTCAAGTATATTAGGTGAAGGGTATCGCTTTCCGATAAGCTCATTTGTATTCCTAATTGAGCTGATGATGCAGCTCCTTAAATTATGCGAACAGAACCTCAAACAATGGGATTATAACTGAGTGTGTGTGTTTTTTTTTTTCATCAATCCTACATCTATTTGTCGAAGTTTGCATCGTTTGTACCTCATCAGTTTGACATGACGCATCGCACACAAATCACTTTGGAGCATTGCTTCTCCGATGGAGAATCCACTGTTGAAGGTTGTTGGTACGTGATACCCAGCAAGGCTACGTTCAGCTCGCAATTGCGACCAGTTGTTTGTATGCATCGTTTCTTATTCCGCCCAAAAGGAAATAGATCTAGCATCGGTTCAAAGCGGAGCTGGCGCATTAAAACTTTACACGGTTCCAAACTCCAAACTTCGCTTCATTTGAGTTTCCAAAGCAGTTCTACCGTTTTCTTCCAGGGTTAAAATAAATGACCTAATAGCTTCGCAAAGCGAAATAACAGCAAAAAAACGCATAAGAAATGTGCTAAGACACAGGAAAAAACAAACTGGTCATAATCCGCTAGAACATAGCTCGCTGCAACTCGATGCAAAGTGTAGTCTTCGCTGTCCGGCTCCTAATCCATCCGAGTGTGTGACTGTGTATGTGTGTGTGTGTGTTGGTGGCTGTATATTTCTGCTTCACCGAGTATCAACTCATCCCGATTTTTGCAACGCAAAAATGAAAAAAAAGCCAGCGTACAGTGGAACCGCCATAAAGCACCCGTACCGTCATCCTGTTTTCCCGCGCAATCTCTCGTCGACAGATTTGCTTTTCCCCGGTTTTTCTGTTTTTTTTTTCTTCCTCTCATTTCTCTGTTGAAAACTTTTAAGATTACCGTCCGTCCGGTCCTGTCAGTGCTTCTGTGCTGAAATATTGGCGAAAAGTACAGCAATTCATAACGAATCCTTCAATATATAGCGGAAATGGAGCAACAGCAGCAAGCAAAACAAAAAAGGGTACGTACGCCAGCACGAAAGAAATTAAAGCATGCAGCAGTCTGATACTTCGTTCGGTAGAACGAACAGCTATTTACCACTACAGATATACACACAAGCTCGCAGGTTTCAAGCCTTCAGCTCTTTGGTGCATATTAATTGTGCGGAGCTGGCAGGTACCGAAACGACGTCCAGGGGAAAATGAAATGTGACAACAGATCTGTGAAAGAAACATCCAGACTAGTGGTGGGTTAAGTTAAGGCAAACAACTGGAGTCGACTCCGATCCGGCTCAGAAAATTTCGGAACCGTCTTCGAAAAGTAGGTCCTTCCAGCATTATCCAGGGCTGTTTGGAATTGTCTGAAGCTGTCCGGGTTCGCCTGGAGTCTTCCGGAGTCGGAGTCATCCAGAGTCGTCCGAAGTCATCAAGAGTCGGTCGAAGTTGGTCGGAGTTATCTGAAGTCGTCCGGATTTATCCAGTGTCGTCTGGAGTCGTCTGGAGTTGTCTGGAGTCGTCCGGATTTGTCCGGATTCGTCAAGAGTCATCTGAAGTCTAAGTCCTCCTGATGAATTCTAAGTCCTCCTGATGAAGTCGAAGTCCTGATGAAATGCCTTCGGTCGACTCCGACTCCGACTGTCTTCGTACAACTCCCGTTAATTCCAACTCCAGGCAGAATTAGCGATTCATTAGCCGGAATCGAATCAGAGTCTTGGGTGCGCTCCAGATATCCCGACATCACGAATCCAAACGTTCCGAAGGGTTGCTAGAAGTGATGGATACCGAAATCGGGTCGATCCGACTCCGGAAAAAGGTATTTACCCATCACTAGTTGGTAGGCAGGGTAACAGCAGAAAGAAAGGGCAACACCGGTACAGGATTGGAAGTGTGACGTTCATCCTCCACCACCCTCCCACCGCCAAGCGCGGATCATCAATATTATTTGGATGGTATTCCATTAATCATTAAAAACAAAGTGTAGCGAGCGCGTCGAAAGCGAGCGTTGGGGATTAAATTAAAACCAGCGGCGCTTTTTTTCATTTGACGGTCTTTGTTATGCTGCCCGCGTTTGCTCCCCTGTCGACCCGCAGCTACAGTCCTATGTTACGGTTTGAGTTTGGTTTGGTAATCGTTGTTCCATGTCCACACTCTCGGCAGCACTCAACATTACCGCGCGAACCGCTGGCACAGTGGCGGCGAGGTTTTTTTATATTTTGTTCTTTTTAAACACGCACCCCATACGTACCGGGATGGATTTAGCTGTTGAGTTATTGTTTTTTAATTTGCTCTCCGTACCACAAGGTGACACACAGCCAGCGGAAGGCGAGGCAAGGGAGTTGGATGGAACAATTACGGGTACCGTGGGAGTTATCCGGAGGCACACCTGCTCCGCAAAACCGGTAGAGACCGGTGGGATCGGTTGGGAAATCCGCTACACCGCTGTTGCATCCTTTCAAGTGCGCGGTTTAAACACAAGGAAATACACACTTTTGCAATTTACTGTTGGTGACTTTTAGGGGCAAAGCGGTCATTATTTGTTTGTACATCAGAATTGTTTTTAGGGTTGCAAAACTGTATACATGTTGAGCATGCTGAATGCGAGAAAGAGAATGGTACATTTGTAAGCTTCCCATATGCAGCTAGCGAATAAATATGATCCTTTTGCTGTTAGTCAGAATTATCTTATTGGAATGTTGGATTTTCGAGAAGCGTCACTGAATTTAGACATAACCCATTTGACTTATTCATATTGCGTACAAGACACATCCGGTGAATGTACCAGTCCTAGTACATTGTGCTGCTCCGAACAATACAGGTGCGGAGGACAAAAATGCTTTCATTTACTGAGATTGACATGTCTTCACATGTTATATGGTATGTTTTACAAAAGTTTGCTTCTTCTCTTCCTCTCTTTATTTTTAACATTCTTTACATCCTGCTCTGGCATGAAGCAGCATTGCAACCCTTTCCGCACCTACCTCAAATGCACCGCCCCAAGTACAACAATCGAAGCTTGTCACATTGCGAATGAAATGCTTCGCGTAATGGAAATCCATGTGCCATCCCATTTTCCGACTAATTGATTATGGTGATTGCCCCACACCTCTGCCGCCGCCCGCGTTCGTTTCTCACCGCACAAACTCAGCTTATCCAGAATGCTTTTCATTGCCATCGCCTTTCACCACCGCCGCAAAAATAAATAAATCATTTCGGCCAGCTCGCCAGGGCGGCTGACGCCCGCTTCCCTTTAAACTCTTTCAAACAAGCAAAAAAAAAAGAAACTGCCACCCGTTTAAATCAACAACAAAAGCAGCACACAAATGCCAAACAAAGAGTGCGTACGTATAAGAAGAGGTAGAAAAAAAAACGGAGTGATTTATTAAAAATGCAAACGCAACTCAACAAATTGACTGACTGAGTCGCTAAGGACTCCACGGCACGGCGAATCAAACACACACTGCTTTCCACACGGGCACTGGGCACTACCGAAAAAAAAACACACACACACGCACACACCTTTCCTCCTGCGCGACACTCCACCTCCACGCCGCGGAAAGCCGGAAACCGACTGTTTACATTTAATTGAAAACCCATTTCGCTGCGGTGCGACGAATGCGTGTAAACCGCCGCAGGGAGCGGGCGCGTTCAAGCGCGCGCGTTGGCAATGAATTCGTAATGGAATTTAATTTGCCATATGCAGACCAATTACTGTGTGAGCGTGCGTTTTTTTTTCTTTCTTTACATACTATCACTCTCATTCGACGGGTACGGTACGAGTAAAACGGAAAGTAGCAACCGTTCGCTGAGCCAGTGCCACCACGAATGAGTGCGATAGACCATTGTTAGAGGATTTGGTGGTGGGACAAAATGAGAGAATAACATATTTTCATGGACGTTTTAAGCATCGTGTGTGTGTGTTTTTGTGTTTTTATTTCCTCTATTTCCTTTATTTATTCTCACACCAAGATGGCTTTTTACCAAATTTTGTAGCTAATTTCGATCGTATTTCTCAAGGCAAATAGCATTCTCTGTGTCTTTCCCATCGTTTGCCTTCCTCAGGCTGTTCTCAACCGTCAATGTCCTAGAAACGACCATCACCATCATTAGGAATCAATAGGACAAAAGAGAAACGAATCTCTCTATTCGTAGAATCTCTAAGAATAACAAAAAGACAGTATCCTTCAGCTAGCGTCACTGTCGCGAATGGACACAACTAAAAGGGGGAATAAAACACAAACATACCGTAAACCATGCATTCTCCATTGCTTGGCGAGGACCACGTCAAAGCTTGTCGCAAGGAGTTTTGACTGGTAGACGGCATAAATAAAGTTGAAAGATACTGAACGTTCCTAAACACCATTTGAATTTGTTCTTGGGAGATTCTTTAAAGCACGTCCAAAGATAGGTTATCGAATTCAAAGCGTTTGTCGTCAAGATCAAGTCAACATTTTCACGGACCCGGACTTAATTGAAACTTTTAAAACATTTGGAACTTAAGGAAAGAAAAAAATGCAATAGTTCAAGAGCTCTCTAAAAGGAAGAACTCAAAGAACATCCTTCAATGGTGAATAGTCAAGATCATTGGAAAATAAATTACATGTGACTCATGGAAGTATGCTGAGTCGCATTATGATTTTAAATGACGATCATGTATAAACTTTAGCTTACAAGAAGCTAAAGAAAGACTCATAATAGATCTTCAATCATTAAGTAAATGGTTACAAGGTTTTCCAGTGGTTCTCATAGTTGTGGGACACTTCTTTGACTCTTTACTATTGGAAGTGAACTACATGTATTGGAAATTAGACTCTTTGGAACACCTTTTGAACAGCCTCATTGGAATTTCCTATTTGATTTGTCCAACTAGGGTGCTAGAGAGTCCAATTCCCATTACATTAAGTTAATTTCACGTAAGAAAGAGTTCATAAAGTGCCCCACAGCTATGATAACTCCTGGAAAACCCTGTAATTACCTGAAATTGATTACCTAAATAAAAAAAATTGCTAAGAAATGTGGAGTAAGCAGCGGATTCAGAAATAGTGTGAATATTGAAGGGAATATAGAACTATATACTCTAAATCATATAACACTTTCCATTTGGATTTTTGTTCCATTATAATATTCTTATATTATAATATAAGGATAAGTAAGTAAGTAATAATATTCTTAGCAAAGATTATGAAAACGTCCACATTGGGCTATGCTAGTCATTCTTAATTTCAATGTGTCGCTCAAACACGCCCAGAGCGTTTGCATCCTCCGCCCGGATGATCCAAGACTCGTATCTATATAAGACTACCGGGCGAATCAATGGGTAATATATCTCACATCTCGAAGTCTTCTGGATCTCATTAGACAGTGAAGCCCGTAGTATGCTCGTTTGTCCTGCATAATACGTCTCCGAAATTCGTTGCTGATGTTGTTGTCCGAAGTAACGACCATCCCAAGATAGCAGAACTGCTTCTCAAAACTTCCCTGTTGATTTGGATCTCCGGCAAGCAGGTACTTTGCTACTTAGTCGCCTCACAAACCTTCACTGTGGTCCTGTCGATGATGTCAATGTCATCCACGAAGTCAAGAAGTTGGAGAGACCGGCAGCAGATCGTGCCATGGATGTCGTTGTCTAGCCCCGCGCTTCGAATGACACCTTCCAGAGCGATGTTGAAGAGCAGACATCAGAGTTCTTCACTAGTACTTAAGACCCGAGCTTAGAACGATTCAGATATCAAGTTCAATACTCTCACCTTACACTGCATCCCGTTCATGGTGGTCTCCAACTTCCCAGGAAAGTGGTACCGCTGCATGATGTTCCATAGCTCATTCTGGTCTGTGGAGTCGTAGTTCATTAGTCTTTATTTAATGATTTAATATAAAGCAGGTGTGGTAGTATATGTAATTGAAATAAAATATCTTTTCTAAAATATGTGTCCCTCTCGTATCATATGCAGGGGTGGAGGTGGGACCATCATCTTCATCATCATCTGCTCCTAGACGACAAGCTTTTGCAAAAGTTTTATGCGAAACTCCATACAAAAATGAGTGCAGAGCTTTTTTTCTCCTTTTTTTATATGAATTTCCAAATGCGACTCTCGCAAAAGCCTGTCGCCTACAGTGCACAACAAGCTGCCTCCATCCATGCAGATGCTTACGCACACAACTTGCAATATTTACATGTAGTCACACCCAGTGTGTGTGTCGTATGTTTTCTTGTTTTGTTTCGTAACGCTTAGCGCTACTTTCTCAACCATTTAACGCAAGCGAACGAAACGAGCCGAAACGAGCCTGCTCAAAAGTTATGCCGTATCCCTTATTGCGTGTGAAAATGTTAGACCATCTGCATGTTTCTCCCTTCCCTTTCACGCTCGCGGATGTTTGGCGATAAGCCTGTAAGCCATATGCCATCAATTTCGCTGGCTAGGTGTTTTAAATTCTTTCTCAAAGTAAAAGGAAAGGGACTCAGCGAGAATTGTCGTATAGCATTGAGAGCAGTTTTGCCGTAGTTAGGGAGTGATAAACATTCTACTTTTACCTTTTCGCTCGGTGGTTAATTAAGGGAAAAATGGCAAACAAGTACGCGATGAAACTCATATATCTGCGTGATGTTTTGGTCGCCAAACATGGTAACTATTAATCCTATTAAATATAAGTGAAGTAGCACTATCCTGCTAGCTTTTACTACTGCACGATGCATACAACAGCAATAACTAAGATTTAGAAGACCATCGTTCTCTACCTTCAAAAAGAATAAAACCACAACACATCGGTACACTGCTCGGGAGAAAAAAAAACAAAAGCCATTGTCCGCCGACCCTATGTATCGGTTTATAACAGAAGCTGCTATCATCCCAAGATGCTCGTATCAAAAAGGCACTCATTTCTGTTACAAGTAAACTGCGCTGCTTTACCGGTTGCCCTTACGAATAAAAAAAAATAACACAGCGGACAGCCTGGTCTTTCACCTCCACACACACCCTGTTCCTGCACGATGGGCGTGGGCAGAAGGAAGTAGGAAAGCAGACCACACACTTCCGGGGTGTTTGGCAAAGCAGGAGAAAAGTGCCACCTACTTACGGCGATTAAGAAACAATTAAATCAACGATAATTTAATCTTGCTCTTGCCTTTAGTTTCCTCCGTAACAGCTGCCTTCGCTGTGTACACATTTCAGTGCCTTTTGTGTTTTGTGCGATTTTATGGTCGCGGAAGTAATGAAGCAAACAACACGACAGCAGCGCTCGGAACGGAAACGAAAGCAAACCAATCCGGCTGCGGTCAAAGGAGGGAAAACGGTTTAAAACGTAGCACACGCTCGCCCCGGTCGCAGCGGGCAGCGATCAATCAACGCTAATAAATAGCTATTTGTCTCGTGATTGCATACGTTTCAGGCGTTTAGCGCTAATTACAAGCGGATAGTGCTCCCATTGCGCACCGATCAAACCAAAAATTGCTCGGTCGGTGCTCGAACACGAAACCCATCCAAGTCGAAAAGATTCGATTCCCCGATGAAAAGATTCGTCCCACATTCGTGGTAATGTTCTTGGTGTTCGCCACCCCCCCCCCCCCCCCCCCCTCCCCATCGGGGCCGGGACCAATCGAGGAAGTAAAATCGAGGAAAAGCGCTGATGCTGGCAGTATGAAAATGACGATTGTGTAATTACTTCATCCACTTCGGTCGCTCGTTCGCTCGCGGAATGGAATCAGCTTTGTTGACGCTTGAGCGTTGACGTGGGCGCGCGCCATCTCCCCACACGGACCGTGACCGGATTGATGGAGACGAAACCATTCATAAATCACAGTCATCAATCCGGAAACCGGAACGGAAACATCCCTCAACTGCTCCCCAGCTCTCATCACTGGCTGCTAAGGCTGCAACTTTGCCTGCGACAAGATGTCCGGCCGCCTGTTCCTATCAGCTGTTCCATCTGGCTGCTCCCGTTTGTTTACTTTGTATTTGTGTGTGTGTGTATGTGATGTAAGATTGTATCGTTTCTTTCGTTGCATACCCGTCTCATTCCCCCAATCCTCAAAGTGGAACCAAATTGCCAAACTGTTTTCTCTTGGTTGCTTTGTCGGTCGTTTTCAATTTGAACCAGAGGCACAGGAGAATGAAGGGTGATGCGTCGGGAGAGGGGAGCGGGAGGCACAGCATGTACGCTGTCCGAACAAGGTCCAAGTACCCCTCCCTCACCCCCCCCCCCCCCCCACCCAACCATCTTCGGGGCTGCAAACAATACACGAACGTTGCGCGACGGCAAACAAAAACTCCGGTAGCATGGTTCGCGTTCCATTTCCGCCCTCCGCACACTTCCGGTCCGGCAATGGGGCGCTCCAAACAATTCACCACGGCATCATTAGCGGCAGACCGAGAGCGGAGCGGAGCGCGCGTAAACGAAACGGACGCTTTTCGGCGCTCCGTATTTGTTTTTCGACGATTTTCGGGCATTCTTCATATTCCCAACAGGTTCCGCCATGCAGCTTGCGGTGCGAAAGCATGCTTTCAGCTGACGACCCATGCTGTACTTGACCATATCTGCCAGCACTAATCAATAGCCATGTTACTTTGTCACGTTGCCATCCGTCCGGAAAATCGTCATCCGCACAATAGTCTCCCGAGCAGTGCTTTTTTTCTCTGTGCGACGGTCTCCGCTACGACGACGCTAGCCAGTGCGTCGGAATGGTTTGCTGGGCGCCAGTGGGCCTGTCTGTCAACAACACACAAAAAAAACGGAAACTTAATCCTGAGTGGTTCAAACAAAAAATCAATTGCCCCGAGCCCCGAGAAAGATATGCCCGCAGAAGCGATACTGAGATGGACTACGCTATCGCCCTCCAAATCTCTGCATGTTGCGAATAGCTTCTATCGGAGGCTATCTTTAATAACTGTCATTATACAGGGCGAGTCTAATTACATCCGCTTTTCCTAGCTGCTTGCTTGCGTCTCTCACACACATACACACATATATGCGTTGCTATTCTCACATTGACGTGCGAACGGTTCTCCCTCAGGTTCGGTCTCCTCCAAGACGATGACCCTACATCAGAATTGTCAATCTGACGGCCCGCGTGGTCATTCGGTGTGACCCGCATCCGTGTCCAAATTGTTACTTGTGTTACTTTTCATAGGATGTTACAAACGATTTCAAGCTTTGCATGAGGCAGCACCAAGGTGACTAGACTAGACTACAGGTATGCTTATGGCTTTGATCATGGTCGCCATAATGAACGGGGATTTCTATGAAGATTGGCAGGAAGGACGTTAGAGTTACTAAGGACTTGTATGACACCTTGGACTCCCCTCTACTGTCCAATGAAGATTTGTCTTCAAATCCAATGAAGACATTGGACGAACCGATCTGAATTATGGTCGCCATAATGAACGGGGATTTCTATGAAGATTGGCAGGAAGGACATTAGAGTTACTAAGGACTTGTATGACACCTTGGACTCCCCTCTACTGTCTAATGATGATTTGTCTTCAAATCCAAAGAAGACATTGAACGAACTGATCTGAAGTAATTTATGGACCATGAACAGCATCAACACTAAGAATTCACTGTTTCTAACGCACGTAAATGATGTTCACAATCAATAACAGCTCAAAAATACTGAAAATCAAAAAAATATCAATATCAACATACAATGTATTATTCGGCCATTCTTAACATATTAAAAAGGTAGTTAGTCATTACCAGTTTTTGCCATTATTTTTGCATACTAAATCGTGTTAGTTGAATAAATTCACATTTTGAAAACACCAGAGGCCTATGGTCAATTGAAAATAATCTACAACGTTCTTCAGTATGTGATCCTTCTTATATTTGATAAAACATTTTTTTTCGTTAAAGTTTTTACTGTTGTAGCGTAACTATTACCCCAATATGTAAAGATTTCCTGACTGATGATCCGATTTTATTATCATATAATATTATAACAAAACTTGGTTGTGGCCCGTGCTACTATTTAAAAAAAGATTTTTAGCCCGCATGATGTCAAATGTGTTTGACATCACTGCCCTACATGCTACAACTACTAAGGAGAAAAAAAACTACTAACCAGGACTTTAGATTTCGAGCGTCCGGTCGTAGATTATGCCAGTTCTCGAGCAACGAGAACTTCATAACAGAGAGTCATTTAAGAGCCCGTTTCCTCCCTTAAGTTTTCAATCGAGAAAATTCCCATTCCTGGAAATGGGACTCACCCTTGCACCTTACACCAGAGTCATCTGCCACAGTGCATTCCGGTAACGGATGAAATTAAATTAATTAGCAAAACTGCCAGAAATATGTGCAACCTTACCGAGGCGGGTGTAAAACTGTGCGGTAGGAATCGACTGTAACTGCGGAACATTCGCATTCTGTGAGGAGGTACGGAAACAGAGCTTAGGGAACAGACAGTTTGCAAATGGTGAACGTGATGAAGAGATTAAAAATGACTTATCAAAGACACACACACACACACTCGCGCACACATGCCATAAGTACTGCACAAGGAGTGGATCAAAAGCGTTCGCCAAGAGTTCCTTATGTTTCTTCTAGGATGCAATAGTATTTGGTGGGATGTATGGAGAGCAAAAAAAAAGGAAAACCTGCACTAACTGCCTGAATGCGTGGTAAAGTGCACCAACGACCGATACAGCACACTGGAAGCACGACGAGTAATTGTACAAATTTAATTAGTTGTCTAGCATTTTCTTCCACGCAAATCCACGCCACAACGGAGCTGCCCTTGGCAAGCAGCTGCATCGGCTGATGCCTTACCGGGGCTTCACTTTTCCAAAGTGCAAGAACTCTCAGCAGCAGCAGCAGCAGGTTAGCACAACGTGTGCAGAGCATGCAGCTAAGAGTTCTTCGAGAAGCGGCTACGTTACCACCACCTAACAAATCCGGTTCGAAGGACCAAATGTTGCTGAAACGCTGCCGTATGCAGCGCGTCTGCTACCCCGGGGGCTGCAACCTGGGTTTGGATAATGCAGATGTATGTACGTCGTGTGCCAGACATCGTGGCACACAAAGATGAGTCTTCCATTTCGCCCCGTTCCTTGCAGCGTAACGCACGCACGCGCCTATATGCTCGCTGCTGCAAGCAGAACCGCGCCCGGATGTAACAGAATCTTTTGTCTACTTTCAAGAGTCACATCTCGCGACTTACTGCACTGCATCTTCTCGTTGCGGATTTTACACAGTTCCTGATGTGTTACATCGACCGTCAAACGAAACAGCAGGGAGGAGCAGGATGGCAAAAGTGAGCAATGGGATAAAGTGTTCGCACGGTCGGCAGCCGGGACCGAGGGCCGAGGGCGACGTCAGCCCCTAATAAATCTTTATCAGCAGCTTTCCAGTGCCCGAGATCTGCATCTTGTAGTATGCTGGTAGAGGTCGAGATCCAGTGTGTGTGGGGGTTCTTTTTTTGTTCATCTTCTTCCGGCTCCGGAAGTTACAACGGCTCAACAGATATCGTACCGAGCGCGCGCTGCCTGCCTGCCCGGCTCAGGCTGCTGCAAAGTGCAAATAATGTAATTAATATTTTAGATATGATGTTGTTCTATAATTTATCATCCTTCCGGCTGTCTGCGGCACGCGCACGTACGTACGCTGAAACTCGGGAACCGCCTCGTGCCCGCACAGTTGGCCCCGTTCCACGCTCCGCCCTCGATATGTGTGAAGTAGTCATTCGGAGTGCTTATGAGATTTGCGTTCTGTCAGACGATTGCAGACGACGCTACAGTAAGACAGTAGCAGACATGGCTAAGGCGCTGGGTGGAATTGTAGCTCCCCATCAATCGTATCTAAATACCCATCATATAGAAACAATAGAGAGAGAGAAAGAGAGATATAGAGCACTAAAATTTCCAACAGCTCTACGCTGCAGTGCATTAAAACCGAGAACAGAGCTAGCGCTGTAATTACCTACGACAGCTCAATCCCACCAATACCCCCCCCCCCCCCCCCCCCCCCCCCCCCCCCCCCACACACACACACACTATGCAGCAGTAGCTTACAATGGCCAGACAGACCCGAGTGTGTTCTTCCGCTCGCTTCCCAACCCAATGGGCCAAAAATTGAAATGTGTACAATCTTCTTCTAGCGCACACAGAAAATCGCTCCCCAAGGGTGGTTTGGTCTCAATGGTACAAAATCATCACCACACACACACGCACACAAGTTGCACAGAGTTGAGGTTGTCAGAGCTTCACGCATCCAGAGACATGCCCTCCGATAGCAATCGATACCCGCTGGCGAATTCGATTCCGTCTCGTCCGACGGAAGCAGTGTTCATTCCTCGGTGACAGTTTGGGGCGTACATAGAAACTGACACAGCATGGGGTGGGGGAGGAGGACTAGGAGACAACGGTGTAGGGAAGGATAGTGGTTCGGTAGCTGTAGCAGCACTACAACCGGGCTGCGGGTGGCGAATCATAAATCATTCATCCTGTCAGCCAAGCTTTCACATTTACTCACATACATGCTCGGTAGTTTTCTTTTGCTCCGTGCAGCCTCTTCGTTCTCGTCTGCTTTTTTTTTGTTGCTTCCTTTTTGGCTCGTTCTACTTCCAGCGTTCCCCGGCTGGCCGGACAGCCGGGTACAGCAATAAGCAGCACTCTAAAGCAAAACCACAATCGCACAACCTCGGTACCTTATCGAAACGGCGGGGCTTGCCAAAGACATCGGCCCGTCGTTGCAACCGTCGCCGCCGCCCTTCATGATGCGTGCGGATCATTTCACCATCCCTCGACCCGTCCCGTAGCTCAACCCCCTCTTCCAAGCACTGCTCCCGCAAGAACGGTAGACCATGTGCCATGCAAATCCAGCCCCGCCTGTGCTCGCCCCGCTGGCTGTCGAAACAACGCGTAAGTGATACGCAGCCCCCGAACGACACTCCGACACGATCACGAGTGCATAAATCAGGCATCCTGGTGCCCTCGCACCCTTCCACCGAGACCCCAGCCCCGGCCATAACGGTAAGCTTGCGCCTGACCGGAATCGAGATACGTGCAAAAGCTCGTGCAATAAATGCGAATAAGCGTTTCGCCGGGATGCTGCGAAAACCTATCCCCGCAGATGTTTCCCTCCACACACACACACACACACACACACACACACACACACACACACACACACACACACAGAGTGGCCCGGATGGGTTGAGGACAGCGCACGACCGATATTTGTTCGCCGTGTGTAGTTATACACAAACACGACGTGCCGAGCGGCTTGCATACCATTCGGGCGTATTGCTGGTGAAGCATTGGAGGCATTGTGAAGCTGCTTCCCCGCCTCACCACCACCGCTGGCAAATGCGAAACCCTTGCCGGTGGGAGATATTTTTGGATACAGCTTGCACCATCTTCGTAATCCAGCTCGTAGCGTGCTAGGGTAGTTTTTTTCTGCTCTTTTTGCTCTTTTCAATCCTCATACCACAAGGTTCTTTATACCGAGCAACACCTGGCAATTTATGCCCGAACGTATTGGAACGGAAAAGCGGGCATCACCCTGTTCCTCCTTACCCGTCGGCAGCGCGAAAAGCGCGAAAGAAGCAACAAAAAAAAAGAAGGAAAAGGTAAACCAACGACCAGCTTTCGCAACATCAAAATTCGATCGAAAAGCTCACTTGCGCTTGCACACGACCCGTCCCGAGCCCGGTATCTTCCGCCCATACACGACCAGTACGCACAGCGTTCTACACCGACACCGGGACACAGCGTGGTGCTGCATCCTTCTACGCCTGCCAGCGCGGCAAAGTGAAGGATACGATCGTTCCGCCACAGCCGTCAGCTTTTATTATGATCCATTTAGCATTCGATTACGAATGCAGTTTGATGCAGCTCGTTTTTGCTGGAGCCTGCTTCTCGCCTTTTGGAGCGAGCGCTGTCCTTCCTGCACACTGCCTCTTCCTCGCTACATCCGACCGGAAAGGGGGGGGAAAAGGGTGTTTTACCATTTGCGCCAATCGGCAATCGAAGGTTTCGACATCATCCGAGCAGCACCTTTCAGCTATCGCAACGGCGCAACGTGATGCGCCCGGCATGCTCCAGGTTCGCGTTCGCTCAACGATTTGTCAAACCCCAGATGTCACCTGAGCATCCCGCCTTCCCTCCTGCCCTCGGAGATTAGCAGTGATTTGGTGAGCTCGGATGGAAACGCGCGCCCGCGCGCCGTCTTGAACATACTTACATTTCCCTTCTGCCTGTCGCTGCGGGCTTCTCGCGGGCATGTACAATGTGCCGGGCGTGTCTACCGCCAACGTTGGCTTGGCGTTTCGGTATCGTTAAAGGCGCTGCTCGACACAGAGCACACCCCACAGCTCTGCCCCAAGCGACGGTGCGGAATCTAATTAACTCTTGAGTGGTTGATAATGATCCAGTCCCGGGTAAAAGTCGCAACCGGCATTCGTCATTCTGCGCTCAATCACTAGCAGGTGGAAGGGAACAAGATGGGCAAGAAGAGAGCAAACCCAGTAAAGCAAGCAAACAAACAAACAAAAATCACAAACCAAGGCGACAACGGATGAATTGGCGCTTCGCAATCTTGGAATCTTGGATTTGTACCTTGACTGCGTTGTAGTCTCTAATTTTATTCGGAAACTGCAGGAATACAAGACTTCTTTACTGCTAAAGCCAGCAGCAGATTCAGAGTATCAAGGGTTGACGAGGGTAAGAGAAAAAGAAGGACTTAGAGTGTGCATGAATCAGCTTGCCCTTCCCGAAGCTAGAGAAGGATTAAACCTACTGATACCTAACTCAAAGCTATTACCATCGTTGATAACGAACAAATACTTAGGTCCTTCACATTCAGAACTATACCCAAAACCACAAAATCCCTCTGATATGCAATTAGTGCCCCTAAAACTATCCATGTCTGAATTTTTTTACTATAGAATGTACAATGGTACAGAACGAATGTGGAACGAATAGTACAAAACCCAACAGCAAGTGAAATACAGAAGACGATGAAAATCTTTCTTCCTTCCCCATCAATTACAAAAAGCACATGGCCAATAGTAAAATGCAACAAAGAATGGTGAAATATTGTTTCTAATCAACTCAGCGCAGGCCTAGATATTCGTAGATGTACGTGTTAACGCCTAAAGCTATGCAATTAGTTTAAAATTTAATTAACTCAATAATAATGAACTCGTTTACTAGCATTAGTGCCAGCTAGAAATGTTTAGACATGGTGTAATAATTTGAAAAATAAACTTGATCTAAGCCTGAAATCCCGTGCATTACACATCACTTGCGAAAGCTACGAACATTTGGTCCTTCGTACCGGATCTACAAATAGTACGTATAAAAGCAAATAATTAAAAACATTGTTATTTCCATACTGCGGCGAATCATTTCACTTGTCGTTCGCAATCGGTCGCCTGTTAATCCTGTTGCTATGCGGTGTGTATAAGCTTAGGTATTTTATTGGACCCCTTATCTGCCATCTTCAATACACTTGATGCCCAAAGTTATGCAATTTGCTTGACAAACCAGAGTGCCGCTTTATTGCTATCTTTCACATCAAACTCTTTATCATTTTCCATCTAACTCTCTCTCTCTCTCTCTCTCTCTCTCTCTCTCTCTCTCTCTCTCTCTCTCTCTCTCGTGCGTGCGTTTCTTTCCGCTTCCTAACCTCAAATTTCTGCCTTTCATTTCGTAACTCTGTGCGGTGGGACAACTGATGTAAAGCTTTTGTCTGCGTGTTGTGTCAGCGTAATGTAGGTTTTTTTTGCACTTTTGCCATCACGTACTCCACGATTATTCCCCAGGTGTCGATAAACCGTCCAGAAAGGCACGTGCATACTTTTGCACCTCGATGCCAAAGACTAGGGATGAAGGGGAGAAGGGGGGGGGGGGGACTGTGTGGAGGCTTGGTGAAAAAGTAAGCTGAAATTCAAAAACGAAATAACAAACATGCCAACGATTCTCCGCAAACGAACGCTTTACGACCGGCAAGGGTGTGCGTGTTCAATTTTTCTGCACACTTTGTGTATGTGTGTGTTGTTGGTGTTTTGTACTTTTTCCGATTTTTGGCCACAAACCATGTTCACATTGCTCGGCTGCAAAAATTGGCATACTTCAACAGTGTATGCTTCCCTCCTTGGCCTTAAACTTCTGTACAGTGCCGGTAAGTGGTAACGCACATTTTACATTTAATTGTTTTTTGCTCTTCTTTTTCTCGGCTTTAACAACCAACAGGTGTAGAGCATGCGACGGTGGTAGCATTCAACAGTAATATATGCTCACTCCCTCCCTTTACATCACGG
>SIXB01001094.1:0-47259 GCA_007018985.1 Anopheles bwambae
TCATACAAGGAAGAATTAAAAGGTTCTCCCGCGGAGATGGTTTATGGACAAAATCTTAGATTGCCGTCCGAAGTTTTTTTACCATCTACCGGTGTAACCATTTGTGATACACCAGAATTCATTGCTAATCTAAAAAAAGCATTTCGGTCCGTGGAACCAACTAGTCCGAAACACAACAGCACCACAAACTATTATAAACCCAAGACCCTCGAAACATGCAAGAGAGTTTTTGTCAGAATAGACAAAGTAAGAACTGGTCTTCAGGCTCCCTATGAAGGACCATACCTGGTTATACGAAGATGTCGAAAATTTTATGTCCTCAAAATCAAAGATAAAAATGAGTCAATTTCCATCGACCGTCTCAAACCCGCTTTCGAGTCTGAAGAAGCAATCAAACCACCTGAGATTTCCTCTCAACCGAAACGGCGCAAACACGTCCGATTTCAAACATAGATTGCCAGTCCGCTTACGCGTTTGACGGCAATAACTTAAGCGTGACTACGTCACTGGTGGGGGGTCATGTGGTGATCAGCGCCATCTACACATCAGATGCCGCAATCTCAACGTCGCTGTCATATTCACCACCTTAAGTGGACATCACCTTGTGGTATAGAGTAAGTTGAGTTGACAGATATTAGATCAGTTTAGTGCAGGACGAACGAGGAAGCAGCGATCGGATGCGCCGATCGCTCGTTCACTTCTCTCGCAACCATCCGCCGATTCGGATCGATTAATACATTGTTAATTAGTTGTGAATAATAAAGATAAGCTCCGACTAAAAGCTTACAGTTTCAACGTATACTCATTCCTTTGACCAACGATATCAAGTAGATGCACCGATTATACCGATCTGAAAGCTGACTTTAATAGTGTGAATCACAAACTCCTCGAAAAGAAACTTCTGTACACAGGTTTCTCTTATGATACTGTTTTATGGATTAATTCTTACTTATCAAATCGTCGATACAGAGTCAAAATTGATAATGTTGTGTCTGATGAGTTCGTTAGTTTATCTGGAGTACCCCAAGCTAATAACTTAGGGCCGTTGTTGTTTTTGCTGCTTATCAACGATTTGACCACTTGTGTTCCATC
Source organism: Anopheles bwambae (assembly GCA_007018985.1). Taxonomy (NCBI): domain Eukaryota; kingdom Metazoa; phylum Arthropoda; class Insecta; order Diptera; family Culicidae; genus Anopheles; species Anopheles bwambae. The sequence goes on from SIXB01001094.1 coordinate 1,093, forward strand.
AAATACTTGTTTAATGTATGCTGACGATGTTAAACTATTTTTGCCTGTAAAAACTCAGAATGATTGTTATTTATTACAACAGTTCATAGACTCTTTTGATTTTGGTGCTTTGATAATGATCTATAACTCGCATGTTTTAGAGTTCTAGATCACATCTAGATTTGCATAGACACATGCTTTATAATAACGTTTCACAGAAGAAAGCACCCAATTGAATTCGATTATTCTCTGGCAGGTAGGACGTTCCTTTGTCGGCAGCATGTTTGTGATTTAGGACTGACTTTGGACCAAAGCTTAACGTTCCACTTGCACATTGAAAATATGGTTGGTAAGGTTTATAAATTATTAGGTTTTATTTATCGTCAAATTCGCGAATGATATGATCTATTTTGCCTAAAATCACTCTATGTTTGTTTGGTTCGTTCAAGTATTGACTATTGTTCTATTATTTGGTTTCCGCATAGTGCTAGTTGGGTAAAGAAGTTAGAAGCGGCTCAACACAGATTTACTAGACTAGCTATGGATGGATTTTCCACCTTTGAGAGGAGTTGGTGTGATGCCAAGCTATAGGGACCGTTGTTTGTTATAAGGTCTTCAAACGCTTGAACATCGTCTAAAAGTAAATCAAAATGTGTTTGTTAGCAAATTGATAAATAATGAATTGGATGCAGCATCTCTATTAGAAACGGTTAACATTTATGCACCTGCTAGAACACTTTGATCGCGTAATTTACTCTATACCGTACCTACACTCGTATTTCGTATAAGTCCAGCTTCCTATAACTATTCAATTTCGGTGATAATAGTCGTTGATATAGGGTTTAGCCTGAAGCTTTATTGTAAGGTTTAATTTAGCTTAATAAGTTGTCGCAGCACAATTATGCAGGACAATTAAATATGAATAAATAAATAAATAAATAGATTATTGCAGATAGCATAGCATACTTTTAGGCGCGTTACAAACTCATCATAGATACATTGCATACCTTTGGGACCTTAGAAAAGCCATCAAGGTACAATATTTAATTACTCCGTTGTAATTAATTACATATCGTATTATACGAGGATGTAAAATTACTTAACAATTCGTCGATGAAGTTTCAAACATTTACGTTTTTTTTTAATATTAAATATGAGGTGCTCTGTTCTTTTCTTGTTTAATTTAAAAGCTAAAATGCTAACATATAAAATATAGTATAATGGCACGATTTCTAGAAAGCTTGTCTCCACTAGGCGCCTCAACCTTCGCGCCAAATGTCTTACCGGCTTACAGCTACAGGGACGGACCAGCAGGGCAGAGGTCAATTAGCTATTAGTCACAATCCAAAACGGCACGGGCCGTGTTTCGGCTCTGCCAGCATACGCTCTACTAGGTCGCCGTACTACGTTTTGATGAATTTGACCACATAAATTTGTCCCGCATTCTTACAACCGGCTGGCTGTCTGGCGGTGTATTGGCCCCAATTTAACGTTCGCCGAATGGCCGAACGGTAAGCCGTACTGCTACGTACACCAATCACATCACAAAACGGGGTAGCGAACGAAAGGGGTAGTGTACGAGTTGGGTCGCTGTCATGCGTCCCCACCGGTCCCCTGCATGAGTAGAATTTATTTTGAAGAACATCTTGAAACTAATTACTTTAATTCCTATGCTCTCGGGTTGCGTGCGTTTGCGGAAAATCGGATGGGTTTTCGGTAGTGCCGAGGGGTGTGGGTCGATAGCAGCAGTAGTTTGTTTTGCCTAGACCCATGTCCGATAGTGGCGTTTCTGTAAGCCCTAAAATTATACCCCAATCTCCACCACCCCTCCTTGTATGTGTCCGCCGCCCACAGCATCAGAGTGAAAGATGTTCGCAAAATACTTTAATCTTATTTCAATGAATCTTTGCCCCGGCGTCCCATGCCCGAAGACGTTGCGTGCTGGCGCGCTCTGGATGGTGGAGGCAGAATAAGGACGGTTTTAAGAAACTCTCAACTCTGTCCAGAGCATTGCAGCCGGGGACCATTGCAGCCGGGGAGAGAGCGAGGGAGTTTGAGAGGTCAAGTAAAATTTATGATCATTGGACACCTTATGAGCGCGGCAGGCGAACACGTACCGCAAGGTGATCAAAGCAACATGGCAACAACTGAGGCTCCCCCTCCGGTTCCGGAGACACATAGCTGAAGTTTGTGGCCTGGTACGCTCCAAGACGCCTTGGAATGTTGGAAACCGCTCGAAACTCGGGTAGAAAGATGCGTTATCGAGAGCGTCTTGACCGGACCGGGGACAGTTTCTTTCGGGACGAAGGGGTTGACCATCGTTAGGTCTAATGTCCACTCTACCGGCGTGCGTGTTGTATTCGGCTTTGACCTTTCCGCGGTAGGAGGGCGGACTGCCTTTGGGACCACAGCTGATGCTGAAGAATTTGATAAATGTCCATTCGGCTATTCTCGGTGACCAATTTGCCTCGGGTTAAGTTAGGACAAAGTTAAGGACCAAACCGCAGATCGAAAGAAGGAGCGAGAGTGAGGATTATTCTTCTTTAAAGCATCGCTTCGATGGTGTTCAGTAGTTTCCAACGTAAAATCTATTTTATTTAAAAACAATCACTTTCTTCTTCTACTAGGCGTAACGTTCTACACAGTCATTACAGATTTTCGAGACTTGTTATGTTTTCCGCGGCCGAATAGTCAGACGCATCCGTAGGATGCTTGAACCCATGACGGGCATTTTTAAGTCGTGCTAGTTGAAGACTACACCACGCAACCGTCCACTTTTTCAATGGAAATACCCAAACGACACAGGTGTCAAGTGCAAAGTCGTTCTAAACTACGCGTCACTACCACCGTCATCATCATCATCAACGCCATCGAAAAGATATCGTCAGCTGCTGTCGGGTTTCTAGCATAAATTACACATCTTTATTGCTGTCATCACTTGCCGCGAGTGTGGACTGTCCCATTTGCAATATTTCGCTACCCCTTAGCGCAGAGTCGAGTGCCGGTTTGCTGGCGGAAAAATTCGAAATTTGCCGACAATTCAGCGCGAGCTCGCGCGTTACGCACATTACGCTAAAAGTGTACACGTCTACACGCAGCTTGGCACCCCTCAGCAGACAGGTGTATAGCTTTTACCACCACTCTTAGGATACAAATGATATACTTGCAACCAAAAAAAGAGTGTTAAGCGACGGAAACCCATGGAAGATATTGCTTAAAACAAGTGTAGTGTGGAAGTATTTTCAGTGAAAGCTTCTGCACGACGCCACCGTTGTGTTGAGCCACTGTGTGAGGAGCTAGTATTTACAAGAGGAGAGTGTTTTTATTTTTGTTGTTGGCTACGAGGTGAGTGTATGAGTCAGCAGCCAAGCACCCTAATATCATTAGCATTTGTCGCCTTCCTGTCATCGCTTCAGGTGGAAGAAAAGCAGAACATATAAAAAAAAGAATATCAAATTTGTGTATATGAAAAGTACACCATATCTGACGAAACTGAGCAAACGGTGTTGTAATGCGAAGCTGTTTGAACTTCTTTTGTATTTAATGAATTTAATGAATCGAATTGGTTTATGTTGTGGTCAAAATTTCGCAGAAATTGTCATTTCACATTTATTATTCGGCCCTTTTCTTTGAATTATTTGAAACCAATAATCTGGTGGCGGAAAGTAATGGATTTTTTGTCATTTTTATGGTTTTGTTTAATATGCTAAATAAAAATGAAGATATTGGAAAACAATTTTTTTTACGCAATTCTTTTAATTTGATAGTTTACGAGTCAAATTGGTGCAATTTGCTCGAAAAGCGATGAAATGCCTAGAACTCATTTCATTCAAACTGATCAAAAGGACATATAAATATAATCCTGCTTCACTGATGGATATTAAAAAAAATCATTTTTAAACACTAAATTTCATTAACGAAGTCTCTGGCTGAAAAGCTATATATTCGATCAACGCTGATATTTGAGTTAAACGTAATCTTCAGAACACAGCAACCGGATAACTCGGCATCAGAAAGTACATTGCTTCCTTTATAAGTTTGCAAGTTTAACAGTTATTCAATGCTCGGAAGATGTTTTTCAACAAAATAGCTTTTGCAAATACACTACAGCTGTTGAAAAACATCCACCAAATGTTGAATATTGCTGTCAATATTGAAAACTGAGCCAAGAATTTGTTTAAGCTGACCGTAATGCATTCTGTCAGCAATCTGTTTTTATTGATATACAGGCATCTTCGCTAGGTGTACTTCATTATTAATTTTTAATAACTGTTTGAGAACTTTGCAACTTCTTACACCTTTTGCACTCTGATAAATCGTTTTGAAACCATTTATTTCCTTACGCAAACAAATATTTTATAAATGTTAACAAATGGAAGCCCTACTCATATTTTTGCACGTAAGTGTTGAAAAAGCGATTATCTTCTGCAACAGATTGAAATATTCCAGCATGGGTACGCGAGTGGGTGAAAGCAAAGCAAAGTAAGTCATAATGCTTCACCAAGAAGCTGAGAGGCAACAAAACATTTGCGCTCAAAAAGCATCGAAAAAATCCCACCTCGTGGCAGAGCTCGTTAATTTTGAACTAATTCCTACCAAACAAACACACACACACATATGAACACCCTTCCAAACATTCTAACCGTTGCTGGCTGTTGCCAATGGTCGGCGAGGGGTGCACGGAGAGTTTTGACAATCTATTTCGGTCTCCTCTCTACCCAGAGTGGCACAGATTTTCGCGTGAAAGTATTAGCATATCATTATGCGATTGCTTAATTTTGAAGGATTTATAGAGTGCACCGCGTGTGAGCCCGTGTTGGTAGCGGAGGTTCCCTTTCTTCTTTCCAAGCTCCATGCAGGAGGCAGGTGAAATTTGACTGTTTGTGTAAGAGCGCGTAAGAAACGCAGGAGGAGCGATGGAGATGACGCAAAACAGAAGGGGGAAAAAACAAAGTGCAAATGGAACATAGTGTGTTAAAATCCGAAGGCATGTGGCAAGTTGTAACAAAAACAGTTAAAGCAAAAGTGAGGGAAAGGTTGAGCGGAAGAATTAAGAAGACAAAAGTGGTACGGTGAGGTGGCTTAATGCGTTTTTCATCATGTGTACATCGAAGATCGAAGATTTGGCCTCTGGAGTGCGGAAGGTACGAATTGATTTGCATTTTGATTTGACTGTTCTCCCTGGTAAATTCTGCCGGCGTTTGTTTTTGGTTCGATTTTTTTTTATTGTTTTCAAGTAATCTGGCGCTATACAGTATGCAATGTGTGTTACAAAAGTGTCTTTTGTATGATTTTATTTTAATTTTTCGTTTAAATCGTACACGGTTCCAGCCGTGATTATGCATATTACTATTCACATAAATACAATGTCTTTCCGTTATGTTCGTGCGAACAAGTAAACATAGTCCAATGGTCCATTTAATTCTCTCACACAGCTCTAATGTTTCGTTAAATCCACTCTATCCCTTTCATTGCTCGACTAAAACGAGGGAGAAAAATCCACCTCCTATTCTGGCCCGCATAAATTCGCCAGCATCAGTGGCAACCCTTTTTATGCCAACTCTCTCGATCCCCCACCCCTCTCTCCTCGCACCACCATGATAGGTTGTCCTCGCACAACCGAGAACCGCATTTCTTTTGATGTTTTGATCTGCAAAAATCGGCCACTCCGATTACGAACGATTAAACCCGTTTCCTGGCCGCAACACGACGGTGACGACGACGCTGACAACGACGAAACAGAATCGTTTGGATAGGGCAGAAGAATGACAAAGGAGCTGCTGGTGGACGTGGTTTACGTGCTGGTGGTACGATAGAAAGGACGACACTGCCAGCTTTAGCAGGCGTAAAGGGGGCGAACACCAGTCTCACCGGAATTAGGTCCGATTACGTTGCCTTCGGAGAATGCTCTGCCACTTTGCCACCGGCGTCCGACAAAGACGTTTTGCGTTTGGTAGTAATACTCCCGCGGCCTGTTCAAGACGCTGGCAAGTAACCCGATCCACCACCGCCGGGCAGTTCCGTTTTTCCCCCGTTTCTTGGTTTAGCGACGCGTCAGCGCGGTAAGATTTACGTGTGCACTTGCGACAAGGCCGTAGTTGTAGTATAGTTGTTGTTTTTTTTTTTACTTTGCTGTTGTTATTTGTGCCCAGCGACCAAGGCGGCATCTTCCCTGCACGATGGTGTTTTAATTACTCTAATAGGATAGTCATTAATGGATGAGCGAGTGTCTTGCAAAAAGGTGGCAAGCCGAAAGACGCTACTACGAGGACTGGCTAGAGCGTCCGGGAACCGCAGAGCTCTCGCATCCCATTGCCCGGCTCTCACTGGTGGTAATTTATCTAATGACTTTGTCATTTATCAACAATATTGCCTCGAGTGTGCTCACTTGCACGGGCCCGATTTGTTGCAGGGAAAGGAAGATGTTTTTTTTCTTAGGCAAAGGACAAATATACAAAAAAACAAAGGATAAGAAGCATCCTTAGTAGAGGTAAATCTAAAGCCGGTTAGGATTGTGCAACCACCAGCATGGTTGCGCTTTTTGATGTGAGCAGCAGCTCAAATTCTGTATTGATTCGCTTCCTAGGAGTGGATTGCCTGGATTTTACATTACTGTGATTGTTCCTTTAATCGTTCGCCATTGCCACTTGAAACAAAAGGGAGGAAACGGGCACCGTTTGTTGTAAATTATGCATTACGCAAATCCACTGTTACCAACATTACCTGCCTGCCGAGTTTGTTATGCATGTGGTTTGCCTCTTTAGTTGATGAATCGTAGCGTATGCAACGTGTCGATAGATCACAACGCTATCTAGCCGGGCTCATTACTACAGAAAATATTGCATTCTTTTAGGTGATGATCTCCAATAGGCTAACATTTTACATTGACTACAGTCTAAAGTTATGCAAACCGTTGTACACTACTAATTAAAACATCCCTTTTATTAATTACACTAAGTATAAGCTTAAAAACTCTTTAGGAAGAGTTTATTGCATACTTTCAGGCGTTCAACACCATCTACAAGCAAACTCAAATGCAGCGGAGGATGTTTTCCTTCTTTTCATTGCTCGGGCTATTCTTCTTGAAACCTCTTTGCAAAACAAATTGCCATGTTTTAGGTGCAATATCACACGTTTATCGGGTTCATGTCATCTATCGAACATCGAATAGTTCGGAATTGTTCGATCTGATTGCTTAATAGAACGACTACATTTTCCGAAGCACATTCAAACACAATTTCCCTCTTCCGGAAGCGCTTTGCCCTACCTCCCTTACCAACGGGGCTAAGATCGATTGCACCCTTCGTAAACGGCCATGAGATAAAATAATACATTAGCCCGAACACCCCAAGAGCCGCGAGTGAAAGGCCCCCATAGCCACAGCAAGACGGGGACCCCATAAAACCATCCGCCACGGAATGGGTGTACGTCGAAAGAAAGGCCTCATAAACGGTTACGAAAATCATGATTCGAGACACGCAACAAACACCATCCGCGAACCGTTCGCGCCCAAAGATGCAAAACCAACTGCACCCGATTGTCTCTTCCTCGCAGGCAAAGCCGCAGGTGAAACTTTCGCATGTTTCATGGTGGTTTGGTCAAAGCTGACGCGGCCCCACCAAACGGCTTCCCGTCCGTGGGCACCCTTTTGTTTGCAGCGCCTTATTCATGCCGTTCTTTGCCCGCTGATGCCATTCCGTGATTTGGACCCATCTTGTATCTTGTGGCGTTTATTGGAAAGCTCGGGGCGGTCTTTTTTTTTTTGTTGTGTTCCTTCCATCGTGCCCAAAGTGGACACAAACGGTTAAACCACGAAGCCGCTAACGGTGCGCCATTAAATCGGAAATTATATCTATTATTAAAATAATGATCGTAATTATAGAGGTCATAAATAAATCATCAATAAATCGTGCGTTGCCTTTCGCCACCTTTTGCTACCTCCATTGGGCTTTGTATGCTACGAACACGATACTAATCACCCGGGCGTTTTGCGAACGGCCAGGGGTTTTACCCTTCTCTCCACCCAACGCCCTGCAGCAAGGGTGGACCAGGAAAACCCAATCGCATCGGTGTAAAGGAGAATCGCACCTTGCTGCGAAGTTTCATCAATATTTGGTCCTGGTGTTCCTTTTTTTGTCTTCCTAAGGAACGAAACCATACGCCCCTCGCGACATGAACGCGGCCGCCGAAGCACATAAATTCCCATAAAAATGTGTAATTTATATCGACAATAAAAATAATTGCTTCGCAGGGAAAGGGTTCAATCTTTTTCTTCACGCTGGCTTCGTTCTCGCGAGCGGAATATTGTCACCAGGGTTTAGCAAAATGAGCAGCGATAGTGTGTGTTTTTTGTGAGTGGAGGAAAAAAATACAGATTACTTTTTATTGGACTAGTATGACTAGTAACTAAAAATAAAATAATTTATTGATGTAACAGATATTTTGTAAACAAAAAGTTTACAACTGTATGAAAACCACAATCCGCATTCCTTTGCAAATAATTTGATGACATACTTTCACGATAGCTCCTGAAAGATATGCAATCTGCATAACAATTTAGTGCAATGTAATCAATGAATAATCATATACATTTAGGCGTAGTCGATATTATCTTCCGAATTAAAAATTAAAACATCCTCGTTTCTCTTGTTATAGTAAAATTAAGTTATTTATTAGTTTTAGGCACTGGTGCTGCGGAATGCATACTTAGCTGCAACAGCTTATTCTAATTACAATTCTAAAATATGAACCCGTAAACGACTACAAAAATCCAGTTCATTTTGTCACGCAAGTTGATTGCAACCATTAAAACGTGCCGGTACGGAGGCGGGTTGGTCGGTCAAATTGGTGCAATAAAAAGTGTGTACATCAATCCAACCACAGCCACTGTACGAGGTGCGAACACATTAACGTGCCCTCTTAATGTCGCTTCGCTCCTAAGTAACGCTCTCCCATTACTTCTTACATCGTGCGCGCACTATTGATCTTCCGCGATATTGTTCACGCTTCGAGTGAAACAAATGTTGCCCGCGCCAACCCTCCATAAGCTTCTGGCAACGGTAGAGCAAACGGTTTCTGGAAAGAACGTTAAACCTGCCCGAGTGAACAAAAAAGCAACAACAAAAAAAACATCAACAACAACAACCCGGAACGGGCAAAAACCGAGCCAATTGTCTCCTCGTTTGCCCGGCGTTGGTTTAATAGCACTGCCAAGCAATTTTCATTTTCCGCTTCAAAATAATGCATCCACAGCGTGGGAGGGGTACAGTGTAAATTCTTCCTCTTTTTTGTGTGTCTTTTCACTGTTTTTTTTTTTTTTTTTGTTGTGTTGTGTTTGCATGTCCCACTGCATGCAACGGGCACTTCTGGACCACAAGGACCGCGTCTGACCCCGAGGTTCGGGAACCGTTTTGGCGTTTTCGGCTGCTGGAGTTATTCATGAAACGGTTGTATATTTTATGAACTCTACTACAATTCATGCGTCCCACCGGGGAATAAACCCCGAGCCGCGGACTGCACCGCTAACAAGCAAACGATAATTATGTTGATGCTGCTGCCGAGTCCGAGCCGCCGCAGTCAAGCACAGTGTTCCACCACATGCCGCTCATCTCAACTAGAGAGAGAGAGACAGAGAAAGAGAGAGAGAGATAGAGATAGAGAAGGATAGCGAGAGAAGGGGGATGAAGTGTAGGGGTAAGAGAGGCAGTGGAGGTTTTTGCACCACGACGACGTCCAGGATTTTGTTACGGCAGTAGTTTTGCTTTGTGGCTGCCCCGTCCACTGGCTCACTCGCTCGCTAATCCGAATTAACTTTCTTTCCCTCAGCTAGTGTGTGCGATGTGGGCTGTACAGTGATGTGGGGTAGAAGAGTGTTTGACGTCCCCGTGGGACTCATTCTGCAGCGTTATCGACAATAATGAAGAATTCCGGAGTGCTTCGCCGTTGCGAGACTGGCGGGAAAACGCTAGGGAAGTGGTAAAGCGTTAGTTTTCACCTCCACAGTCGATCGATTTGCAGGACCAGCTTGAAGGAATGAGTTTCTTTTTTTCCCCTCATGATTACAAGAGGGAGACGAAGATGGTGTAAAGAGAAGCAGGGAAGGTTTCAAAGAGATGAGAAGGCGACAGTTTAACCGTTCAAAACACAAGCACAGCCCAACACAAGAAAATATACTTTCCGGTTGATTTCAAGCACTTTGCTAATTCAATGCTTAGCGATTAGCCTACCTTGCAGGCGAAAATTGTATCAACTTGTGTTTAACACACTGTAGACCTCGAATGAAGGTTCCGTATTAGCAGGTGTCGTTTTCCACTTCTACCGACTCATTTGGTGGACTGGGATGTATTGGTTGCCATCCGTTTGCCGTATTTTGACAGCAACAATCGTTATATTCCGCCGGATTTTTTTTTTGTTCTCCTTCCTCGCCCGACTAATGGCGGACTGAAACTTGCCAATCCAAACCGTTTGGTTTATGATGCCAATGGGATGAATTACCGCTAACAGCCAGTGTGTTTCCCCCGTGGAAATGCTTCCCGTTACAGCGGCGTTTCGCTCCCCCCGGCCGTACTCAATTTACGTCCCTTTCCTTGCGGGCAGAATTGCTGTTTGCTTTTAGACAGGAGGGGGATACACATAAAAAAATAAATCCCCAAGAGTAGTCAGCACCAGCAATGGAAGGTGTGCAGTGAGGAGCGAGGAAATTTTTTTAAAATTTCAGCAGCAGGTCAGCCGTTACACTGCTCACCGAGACGACGCGAACTTTACGACCGGTGCAGCTGTCGCGCTTGGAGGTAGCGCAACATGGGGCACTCGGGAGCATGCTTTGCTGGCTATGCTTTTGGGAGGTAATTATCAGCGAAAAGAGTGGAGCCTCATATTTTTTTGGGCGCAGAACAAGTTCAGGGTTCTGTAGGGTGTTTTCAAGCTGCACGCAAAAGCGTTTTTAAAGAACCTACAAAAATAGTCCAGTGAAATGATTGCGTCATTTCAAACGGAATAGAAACATTAATATTCCCTAATATAACAAACCGATCGGGAAGCCGTACACTTCAACAAGGAGCAAAGGGCTTCTCCCCTTTTGCGAGTAAAAACTAGACGAGCATTGCGAGATAAGAAATCGACCAGGTCGAGTGCATTTGTCGAGTGTCAAGTACACGCAAAAGCAGCCCCGCAGTACACATTGTCAAGCGTTGCGTAAATGCGCAACAGGTAGCCGCCTTGGGTGCGTGGCGTTATTGCCCTACGTATGGGTAATAAAATGATTAAAAACCGATTACGCGTACGCGTAGTGTGCTCGAGATGGATTCTTGCATGAGGGGTTGAGGGTGACCTATTCTGTTGAGCACATCCTGCACACGCAAACTGCACCCGCCGGGACCGAACGATGGCAATGTGTACGCATAATTTCCTTTCTCGATACCACACATTTGAGCTAAAGTGCGTGTTTTGCAGCCAACGTATGCCATCGTAATGGGGTGCTGAATCAGAGTGCATTTTGTTATACTTCTCTCTCTTTCTGTTTCTCTTTTTCTCGCTCTGACTCTCATGCTGTCTAAGCAGCTTAAGTGCACTCTGCACTCGACTGTAACAGTTTCGCTGCAAGCAAGGGCAATCGGTGTGCAAAACCTTAATCGGTTCATCGGTTGTGCGAAATTGATTGCTTACGAGGGTACGCTTTCGTTTGATTTAAATGATTGATGTTTAAATTAATTACCACTCGGCTGCACTTAATCCGATGCAATGAGCTGCGGGAGGTGTTCGATGGTCTGTTAAGTTGTTTGAAGAGCGGCACAGGTCACAGAGGGCATACGCTGTAATGTAAATTGCATAGATTGTCCATGTACAATGTTGTATTTAAGCTCTTCAGCTTAGTGATTTTTATCTTGCTCGACAAGTTTTTATGAGTGAGCAAAAAAAGCAAAATAAAAATACGTGTCACAAATTTGTTTTGCTTACGAATTTTCATAAATTGTTGATCTACCTTAAAGTGTACTATTATTGAAACATGTGTTTATTGATAATTTTATGTAATATCTTGCATACTAAAACACCATACAGATATTACATTTTAAATTAGAATTTCTAAATTTATGTGTTGCGTCAAATCTTACCCCATCTAAATTTTTTATCCTTTGCATACATTTTGGCGCTTTCATCTATAGAAATATATCTGTGTGCAACGAACAGTGACAGATAAAGATACATTACCAGCATTTGCAGCACATTCCTGCGCTGCAAGGCCACAACGTCGCTCGGTAATCGACAATTGATGACAAAACGGAGTTGATCTCCTGTTGACATGTACTCGCGTAAACTTCCTTACCAGACGGGCGCGCTGGCGGAGAGACTTAATATTTGCTTCGTTTTAATGAGTAGCACCCTTCACTTCGCTTCCCTGGTGCGAGTGCGAATCAGCGAGGGGGAGCCAGCAAGCGGGCAGTACGGGAGCACACATAGCGTGTACGAGTTTCCATCATACACGTACCACCGTAAGGAGGATGTAGAGTAGGAGAACATAATTCACACTTGCGTACGCCACTGCTCGTGGGTAAACATCCGCTAGGTAAAGCAGGAAGAAGCAGCGGAGCAGCTTTCTATATCCTCTTCGCCAATATTTCTTCGCCTACTGCTGCTAGCAAAACGTGCAAAGCTGTACAGGAAGAAATTTATTAAAAAACATAGAATAAAAATCAAGGAAAAATCGCTTCCAAAAACGTTACACAAGTAACATGCGGTGTGCCGCAAGCCAACGGTAGTAGCTTTAGAGTAGCATCCAAGATAGAGAGAGAGACCGGGTGAGTGGGAAGGAGAGGGGCAACCTGCTGGAAGTGAAATTACCAAATCGCCGGGGCGTGGAACATAAGTGAAACTCATAAATTTCCATTAGATCTTACTGCGCCCGGGAGTTATTTGTTTCATATTTTTCCTTCCATAAATTAAGCCCCGATGCGCCCCGGAGTCGTTTCAACCGCGCGCGGCGCGACGACGGAAGTGAAAGCAACAACAGCAAGAAAAACGCAGCGACGCCGAAAAAACATGAGTGCAACATCTTGGGCCTGGGTGGGGGGAATGTAAGGGGAGCGACATGCTCACAGCAGGCTCTCACGCATGATGGAGCCATCGGGCCCGGCCCGGATGCTCGTGATGTTTTTATTTCGCGCACGGTCGCTCGATAAGCACTCCACGCCAGGAGTTTTTCTTTGCCGCGTTGCTGTTCTGCAGAGTTTCGACGGTGGACCTGCTGCTTGCCGATTTGCGCTGTATGGTTTGGATTTTTATTTGCAGGCACCAACCATTATTGGCTGCCTGATGATGCGTTGAGCAGAGTTTGGGATAGATTTATCGTTTTCGGAGCACAATTTAATTACGTTTAGTCTTAATGCGAAAAAAAAATTGTGCACAATTTGAAATCTCAATCCACGATGATGCTGAAGAGAAAAAAAAAACATTTCTAATTGGAAAAGAAAAATTATCAAACAATAAGCATACGGATTCTGCTCAATAGTATTCGAAAGCTTAAAGTGAGCATAAATTTAGGCGGTTTTACAAAAAAATAATTTTGTCTAAAAACTCCTATAATACTGACACTCAAATTTACTTTTTGCTTCAAAACATTTTCCCCGGCTTTCCAGTTATTCTCATTGGCCCAATTTTGTTTAAAGCACTCGAAAAAAAAAAAATCAAATATCGACCACGCGGTCCGGGTCGGATGAGATTTTAAAGTCCATGAGTGAGTGAACCGGGCGGCAAGGCGAAACAAACTGCAAAGCACCGCAAACCGCACCGAAACGCACCATCGCTTTCAAGGTCAGGCCGGGGAAAGTTGGACGGCCACCTTCAAGCCGCAGCCTTGCCCGGCAAGGGAGTTTAGCTGGGACCAAGATTCATCGATTTTCGAAGTTAAGTCACCAAACGCCTACAAAGCCCCCCCCCTCGGCTGCAAGGAAGTTAGTTTCGGGCGGCGGAGCCAGGGCGCGCCAACGACATCGTGGAACGTGTTATGATGCGTCGCCGCGAGCGGGAAACGAAACGGGTCTTCAAAACGCATAGCAGCAATAACAACACAAAAAGGACACGTTTAGCACCGCTGGCCGGGCTGAGGGCTGGTAGAAAGTGAACCTTCACTTAAGAAGGGATACGGGGAGAGAAAGAGAGATAGAGAGAGAAAGAGCAACATAGAAAGCGAACCATAGAAAAGTTGTTCGCCCAGACTTGGGCCGGATTTTCGAAGGGGGTGCTGGTGAAAAGTTTTTAATTTCATGCTAATTAAAGTTTCACTCCACCTCGCGCCGCCAGTGAAACCACCACACGTGTCACGCTCGCTGCTGTCGGGTAAGGTAGAGTGAGAGCAGCAGCAACAACAAAAAACTTACACAAAAACACACCGGACGAACACGTGACAGAGTCGTATTTGCGAACCAAAAAAAAAAACAAAACACAACACAACTGGCCTCATTCACGTGAGATTTCGGCACCACGGCATCGATCGCGTATCTGCGTACGAAGGTGACGTCAGACAATTGGAGCCTGAACAGGAACGTCATCAGTTGCGACGTGGTGACGTGGTGATTATCCCTCGCTTCCCGCCTAAAAATTGCCGACCGCGTTGCGTTTGGCGTCTCGTGTCGCCTGCGAGTGCTGCAATCCGCACGGCGTGGTAAAAGTTTGCCCCTTGCACACACAGCGGGCCAGGGACGGGGTGGCTTTAAGGGGTTTTGCGGCAGAATTAATTACATTATCTTGCCATGGTGCGAAATTGGGCCTCGTTGTTGAGTTTTCGTCTGAGCGTGGTCGTATTTTGTTTTTTTTTTTTTGCTTTGTTTTGTTAATGTTTTGATTCGCATCAAACATCAGACGCACACACATTCGCACGTCGAGAGTGCCAACAGCTGAGAGAGAGACAGAGCCGGGAGTGTAAAGCGTGTCCTTAATGTCATTTTTATGTTCACGCACTTTACGCACCCATACAGACTGCTCTGCGGCGTTTCGCCTTCTCCATTATGCGAGGAAGCTGGAAGGAGGCGAAGGAGAGGGGCGCGACGAAATATGAATAGGGAAAAAGAAGGCCAGTGACAAAAAGAAATGGGGTTTAAACAAAAACCTTCCACTCGTGTTGGGGATAGCATTAAAGTTGCGGGATGAATTGGTGTCGTTTTTTTTAATTTTTACATTATTTTGAAAATATTACTTTGACGGCCGTACGCATGGAATGATATGAATTTAGAATAAATAATTTAAAATAAAAATTTACACCAATTCATTCCACAAAAAAAACACACACCCCACCAAACACTCATTTCGAATCTCGTTAAACGCCCCATCTTCAGTGTCCTCGACCTTTCCCGTAAGCGGATTTTCTGCATGACATCAACACAGTGCGGAAAACGAGTCAAGACCGATGCTCGAGATAATCTAATACGATGGTTCCGGGCTTACGAAAGATCATCATACTGGCGATGGTGTTGATGATGATGATGATGGTGATACCCTGCGCCAGGCAATTGTGCTGCAATTGGGACCGGCTCGACGGTAATAGGGTGCGAACAGTCAACAGTCCGTTGTCCTCGACAGTGTGTTACGGTGATGGTTTTTTTTCTCGTTCGTCAACATTTTTATTTGCTTGTTAGCTCCCCGTGGACAAAAAAGTCAATCTTTCCCAAATAATGTTTTTGGGCGGCAATATGGAGCAGGAGAAATTTGTTTTTCTACTTACCTTCCAATTTGGTTTCATTTTTAGATTCTCTTCAAATCGCTTGTAACATACTTGTGTTGGGCAGAATGCATACCTTCAGGCGCTTGACTCATTGCGATATGCATTCAGCAAGATTCGCCTGACAATATGCAATCGCATTCAAAATCAAGCTCTCTACAAGCACTCAACCGGGATTAAGAAATCATTACAATGTGCTCGTGTTTTCATTGTGTTTTTTCGTAAAACAAACTCCTCCAGGAGCAACAATTACTTTATCGAAATGTTTAATGCTTGTTTTTTTGTTAAAAGAAAAAAATAACGAAGTAAAAATGGTAATTCATGTGGGCGCGTGTAAGTATATGGAAATGTATCCCATTCCCGTTTGATCCAAAGCAGAGACATCCACTTGGATTTCCTCTGTGTATGCAACTTCTGCTTAGCTGGGACTCATTGCCTAGCACACTTACTCCGTCGCTCCACATTCCAGTGGCTGCGCATGGTTGGCTCACACGAAGCGTAAAAGCATTTGCCTGCTGGAAAAGCTGATGGGATTTTTTTTTTGGTTTACTTCTGTCCATATCCTGGCATCGTTAAATTCATTTCGCTTTGCCTCGGAAACGTACATTTTGATGAAACGACACACATAGAAATCACTGCAGAGTGGGCAAGCGGTGGGATCTGGAGGAAGTGCAAATAAAAATAGCTAAAGGATAATGTTTGCGCTAAAAGTGACTTTTAATGATGTTACCAACTGAACTTGTCGCTCGTTTTGTTAGCGAGCGTGTTTGCCATGAGCGTGTGTATTCGTTCGTCGTTTGGCGTGGGTGCGTTTTCCCAGCCCTCGTTTGCATGCAAAGTGGACGAGAAAATCGCTTAAGCGCGTTCCCGTTTGCCACCCGCACACATACGTACTCGATCGAATGATTTGACAGTTTTACCAAGTGCAAAGGGTGCAAAGTGGCAGACATTTTGCCGAAAAAAAAGGAAGGAGAGTTTAAAAAATTTCAAACGAAGACAGCAACAGCAAAAACACCGGATTTGAAGCTTCCGGATAAATCTTCTCCCAAATGAAGGCGCCGGAATGGTGTTGGAGAGAGCAGAATGGTGCAAAAAAAAATCCCTCGACGTGGTTGCACGCAGCAAATTTGCTGATGACACTTCCAGCTAGGCAGGAACGGATTCCATCACTGCGCGGAGCTTCATTGCACAGCACATTCAGCACTTCGCGAAGAATGGGGTTTTCCGGTTGTGCTGGTTAGCTGAGTGTGGTTCGCAAAAATCTTTCGCAAATAAAAGAATAACACACTAGAATGCGATACGTTTGCACGAGAGCGCCAGCGAAAGAGTGGGCGTACGCTGTAAAACACTTTTAAAATTACAATTTTCTTACAACCTCCCTACAATTCCTTCGAACAGAGCCGGGCTGGAATGAGTGCAATCGAATTGCTCCAGCCTCGCTTCACCTCGGTACGCCGATGTCTTGGTACACCCCCGGAGGTGCACACGATAATCCTTTACCCCGTCGAACACGGTTTCTTGACGCTACGTTTCGGGCAACAAAAAAACCGTTTCGTTTTATCCTTGCAAGGAAGCAAACAGGACCTACCCGGATCGCTCGGGTGCTGGATGGTTTGTGCGAAACGGTGTAACATGTGTTACGCACGTTTATCCCTTCCTGCGAACGGAAAGCATGTGTCTCACAGAGTTAGCCTTTTTTGTGTGTGTTGTTAGTAAAGGAAAAAGAAGAAAAAAACATGTGAACAGAGGAAGCAGTGGTATATTGGACTGAAAGCAGTGTTTTGTTCGACAACACAAACAGCTAAAAGCAATTTCACCTCACCTCATTGGGTGCAGTTGTCTGCGGGCGCGTTCGATAATCGAAGCGGTTTTGTTGCGTTTGTCATGTGTGTGTTGCAATGTGAACAGGTAGTGTTTTGGTAGTGCTGCCTAAAGAATACATCAAATGGGGCGGTGCATTTTGCAAAACTTAAATAAGTATTTGATAAAGCTCTTCAAATAAAAAATCATACAAACGTAAATGAATACATTTTGTACATTTCTGTTCAATAAATGCTAGTCCTCGCTATAATTCTGATTACTTTTACTGAGGAACTTCCGGGCATAGATTGATTATATGTATAGTTTTTTTTTTTTTGGTGTGGAAATATAAAAATGTTGCTTTAGATTTTTTTATACGATTGTCCGTAATATTTATTACATAAATCGATATGAGAGAATTGAACAACAGCTAAAATGGATTTGTGAGTCACTTCAGATGTGCAATTTTGTTTTAGTTTCATCAGCTAACTTGCATTTGCTTAGTCATATGCACCTGAATGTAGATAGATCCCGCTAAAGACTGCCAAAACATTTAAGCGACAAACTATTAAGTTAAAGAGCCAAATTTACTGAATGATAGAGAGTAGAGATGTGAGATCATATCCGAAGTCTTTGGTATCGTCCTATGGGACAGCAATACAATTCAATTAAAAAATGGGTTACGGCCACCCATATGAACCATGGAAACGAACCCAAAAACTTTGGAAAGCATAAACAAATAGAGAAACAACTAAAAACCTCGGCAAAATTTTGTAAAATAAATTCTCTTTCTCTTATATTGTAAAATTGGTATTAGCTGACAGGTTTAGCCGAAAACGAACGATTGAATGATTGTCCTGATCACATGATCCGAATCATTTTTATGAATGAACCGTAACTGAGCCGGTCTTCAAAATGATTCGTTTGGTTTAAGGTTTGGTTTAAATGGTTTTAAACCTCTAAAACAGAGCCGCGGGCCAGGAAAGGCATCTTTTTGCGTTTAAATTATTACATTATAGACTTTAATCATTTAAATAATAGGTTAAAGATATCAAGTATGGTTCCGTAGTACAGTTGTCAACTTGCACGACGTTAAAAACATGTACGCCGTGGGCTCAAGTGTAGAATGGACCATCCCAGCGTAGTAAGGACAGACTAGTAATAATAAGTAATAAGTCTCGAAAGTCTGTATAGGTCGGCATGACCTCGTAGGACGTTCCGCCAAGAAAAGCATTTTTAAACCTCTTACTGATGTTTCTACATCTGAAGTATTATTCTTGTACTGGTTCCTATTTTGAACGCAACAAAATAAAAAACAAAAAATTTCCATTGAATTTCTTGAATAATTTTATTTGAAATGTTTAAACAATTGAATGTTGTGTTACTAAAATGAGTGTAACTTTTGAGTGTTTGAGTTACTTAAATGAAACAAACATCGTTTCGCAATGATATTTTCCATAAATGCTCCGTCACACCCACAAAAAGGGAAAACATCGGTAGGCTACCTGAATAGTAATTTATGTTATTTTCATCACCTCCCAGTACTCCCACATCAAGTAGCAACCTCCCTCACTTCTTTCCGTATAGTGTGACTTCTAGAACGTGTCCATTTTCAGCTGGTAGCCTTTTAATCCGATGTCTTTTCCAGATAAATTTACATCTTCCCCGTTGGCCCAGGGGTTCCTTCGTTCAGCGCTAACATCTATCAGCACACACACACACCATCACACTCCATCACTAATCACTCACCCGCTCAAGCCGAAGGAAAGACTGGGCCGTGTCCCGCCAGTTAACCTCAGCCTTCGGTCATTGGTCTTGATCGGTTTTTGCAACGGGCAACTACCCCTCCACCCGGTACCTTACCGGGTAATATGTTGCTGACCAATTACATACATAATAACAAGCACAAGGGTTGTCGACGGCGATGGACGGAGAAGGGGTTTGGGGTTGGTCGACAGGTTCGCAACTTTTCAGGCCGGACCCCGCTCGGTTGCCTCGGTTCGCCATCCAATTTCATGCGGTTAAACTTTTCCGATTTTCACCGATCGATCCCGGGACTCGTGGTTTGAAGTGCTTTGCTCGGGTACGGAACGGTGCCGACAGAGGCCCGGTGAACGTGGCCAGCAAGCAGGGAGCCAGGGAGCGGGTACGTGTGTGCGGTTTGAGTTTGTTTCTGTGCGCTCCGGTGCATAAATATAAGATGATAAATTGATCCCGGCGAGTGAACTTTTTAAAGGTGAAAGAAAGACACAAACCCCCACACAGAGATACTCACATCGTTGCACGTTCGGTCGTCGGTTGGGCAAAGAGTTTGCCGGAGCTGGAAATAACGACCAGCGGACAAGACGTACCTTTCGTTGGCCTGTCGGAGGTGGTCCTGTGTGGTCCACCAGTGCTTTGGCTATTCGGGGTTTTCCCATGGACACTGGAAAGTGAAAGAGAGAGAGAGAGAGAGAGAGAGAGAGAGAGAGAGAGAGAGAGAAAGACAGCAAGAGGAAGCGGAATAGGGGGACAGCATTTGAATGCAGGTTTCAAAAACACGGAGCTTGGTAGATTCTGGCCGAGGCGCAACAGGGCCGAGGGATCCCTGCCATGTGGTAGATTGCGATATTAGAAGGTACAAAACATGCCGAAAGTTGGTGGCTTTTTGGTGGTCGAGTCTTCATGCTTGTCGACCGGTTGAAGGGATAACACTTCTTGTTCCTTCTCCTCCTTCACCTCCTCCCACTCTGAAGCAATGGTTCATCCGCTCGACCAAAGGGACGTGACTCGCGTTGGTAAAGATTTTGCAATCCGGGAAGTTTACCGAGGAAGATCTTGGGCCGAAGATGTTCCACCGTAAGATGGTGGGTGTGCATGCAAATACGATACGGCCCGCTTTTTACGTCCAACACGCCATTAGTAATTCAGGCGTTGGAGTTGGAGCTCCAGAAACGAAGGAATGCTTCAAGAATAATGCTAAAAAAAACACAACCTTCAAGTGATGAAAGGATGATGAACATCTTCGCTTTCAGCACGACCTCTCGACCAGCTTGAGCAGGACTAGCGTTTAAGGGGACTTATCTTACAAGCTGCTCCCAACGGGGCTGAAACGATGAAGCGACACCTGGGGAACCTAAGCGTTACTACGCTAAGAGTGCTCTGGAGAGTCGAGTCGCTTTGTTTGTGTGTTTGTGTGCAAGGGTAGAAGCATCAGCGATGCAGCGGGTGTTGAAATTATCCAGATTCAATATTCATAAAACATCATTGACGCTTTTTTGTCCCCTTTCCTCACTGCTCTTTCGATTTCTTGCGTTAGAGCATGTTGAAATACCTTCCGGATATTTCGGACATGCAGACATCTTCGCATCGTTAGATTGTATTGGGAGCATATTACTGCTCATGGTTGAATTCATAGATGCAAATAATTTTGTACAAGAGCATAAGATGGTGCAGGCGACGAACGTCTCTGGTAGAGTAATTGAATGCCGCATAGCTCCAGTTCGAACGGTTTGAAGATTGGTTAGTTATTGGAAATGGATCCTAATGTAGATTCTGCCAAACCCATAACATCGATTCAGCAGTCAAATTTAGACATTAATACGACTTCTTAATGTATTGACGATGGATCGGGTGTAAATTATGGCTCTTTTGATCTATACCACTCGCATCCCCTTTTTGTGGAATCCATTTTTAGGGAACATGTTTCGAAAATTTGCATACTGTTTTAAAAAATTCCTCCCCCTCTCCGCTTCCTGCTTTTCCATTTACTACGTACACGTACACGTTCACACGTACACGCTCTGTTCTGTCAATTTTCGTCGTAAGTCGTGTCGCTAAATGTTCCGCAAAAGTTGCCTAAAGTCGTCAAAAGATTGTTGTTTCGGAACTTATTTCATGGCTCGAGACGGTGGGCGTTGTTTTTTTAATGACTGACATTACGTCTTGTGAGTTAATGTGTGTGTTCATTTTTTTTCCTCATGCTAGGAGCGTGCCATCCTCTCTCAACTCCTTCTCCGATGGGGCTAGGGTCGCACATTTGTGGACTACTTGTCGAAGGTAATGGGCCACGGGCGCGGCCTGATTCAATAACGTGTTTTTACGACTTTACAATATTAATTGCCCTGCATGCTGCTGCTGCTGCTGCTGCTGTAGGCCGTTTTGGTGGAACAGTGCAAACCATCCCACTGGCAAAATAACACACCACCGTGCAGAGGCGAACGAAAACCAAAAATCTGTTCCGGCTAATGGCATTACAGGTGGGTGAAGCGAAAAATCAGGTAAGAAAAATGACGAGCCTACTTTACGACTTTTCTGTTTCGGTTTCAGATGCGGAGTCCGCGGCACACGCAGAAAAACGGCAAAAATGAAAATGCTGTTGTTGTTTTTTTTCTGACTCCCTCCCGGCCCCCGTTGTACAGAACAGATTGGCAGAAGTAAATTAACGTACACTGTGCCAGCGCGGTCCATATGGTGCGGCCGTAAATCGAACAGCGGGGACAGCTTGATGATTACGATGATAATATGGTAGTAGTACTTTGCTGCCGGCTGCTGTTGAGCAGCCTGTGAGGTATGCAAATTGTTCCATATCAGCTAAAAGTGTACACATTTAGCTGACATTTTTATTACATATCTCATCTCATATAGGGGTCCTTTTCCGTTTTAAGTTCGTAGGCTGAAATTTCTGCCTGTCAGCTGTTTGCATTGTATAGCAGTTTTCGAGCAGCTATCTAATGTACAGGTGGGCTTATCCCAAGGTGCATGCATTTAGCAGACTGATTTGCATCGCTTCTGCTTCTGAATGAAGATTTTAAGAGTGTTTTGTGTATTCGCCAAGCCTCCAGAAAGCTTGTTTGAACAAAAAAATTCACCCATCTTGTCAAAAAGTGATATTCAAATTTGGTTATAAAATCATGCTATGAGACCACTTGGATCACATACACTTTGATTCTGGATTCCACCACCTGCTCTCTTTAATGCACCTTGGGATAAATGTAAACAACGCCGTGTTTTGCCATTTTTTCGAGCAGGTCCTCGAATCTAATTCTAGCTTTGAGGCTAGAATAATCTGGACTGAAAATTGCAGGCTAGTTTTGTGTGAGGTTTTGTATGGAATGTTTACTTGATTTCAGCCTCCAACTGTCAAACTCTATACAAAAAACTGACTAGAATCGTGAAGGACCCCATAGCTGTAGTTTACAGAATGAAAACGCAAAGCTTACCCATAGCGCGAAAATGAAGGAAATCTTTCCGAAAAGGATGACAGACACTTAAAATCAAACACTTTACTTTCCTACGTGGTGCATTAGTTTTACTTCAACTTCTGTTTGAATAGAGTAATCAACAAATTAACAAACAAATAAAGTAATCTGGTCATATGGTCGAGTGGAAGCAATTTTTGTTATAGAGCCTGTGAGCCTATTGGCCTCATTCACCTCTTAAATGAGAGCAAATCAATAAAAGCACCAGAGGAGTGTAGGCGAGTGTACATAAAAAATCACCTGATGTTTCTACACCTGCCGCCTCCGAGATGAAAAGGGCAAACCGATCCCTCCGGATACCTATTTCCATCGAGCAACGGTATAAATATCGACACCTCTCCAATTTCGATACCACCTCCAATACGTTGATACGGCATTATTAAACGATTACCCCTTTTTCTTTTCTGGACCAACAGCACCAACACATCCGGAGTGGGCTAGGCCAATTTAACCTAGCACTAAACCCCCCCTACCCAGTCAAGAAATAAAAACCAAGTCCAAAGAGCCTCTCTCTCTCTCTCTATCAATTACCAGTGGACTCCCGGATTAACTGGGGTTAAGAGTGGTATCCATTTTCGGTACGATCGGACCGAACCATACCATCAAAAAAAGGGGTCGCAACCCCCGTTCACACCGACAGGGACCGGACACGGGCTGGAAACATGATAATTGTTAATTACAGGGCACGAGCACGCCGCCGCATCGAATGTCGATTGTGCAAGGGCGATAAGCGATGGGCAGCACGATTGCACGGGCGATAAGCGATGGATGGAATGGAAAGCTTGCATGTGGCACCAAGCTCTTTCTTAACAGTGCGGAGGGGAATGAGAAGTCGGTGTGGGCAAACGAGAGAGGGAGCAAGGAAATGGGAAACGGTATGCCTATTACACTAAACGCTTTCCTTTTTTATCTTTTCTGTCTCATTTCACAGTCCTTTAATGCGAGGGTGATGCGAGTTGCCTAAGCAGAGTGACGAAGGAAATGCCTATCAATTATTAATCTTACAAGAATAGAAAAAGGGGTACTTGATCAATCGAGAATCGTCGCGTGTGAATGCTACCTGTTGGGAAGGAAGCACTACCATTCGATTGCATAACGTTTGGGCGCACGTTGCTAGCACAACATTGCATAACGTTAGGCGGGTTTACAAAAGGAATTCATCTGATTCATTTAAAAATAAGGCAATGAAGATTAAAACAAACGTTAAAATTGATTTCATTTTTCACGAACGTTTCTTGAAAAATTCAGATCAATGAATGTGCCTCCTTTTTATTCAAGACAGTCTTCAAATGGCACATTGCAGTAAAAACTCAGCGCCATTGTCAATAAAATTCTTCAGCCCCGCAGCGCAAAACCCGTTTTGCATTAAATGAAGAATGATTTCAATTTGCTATCGGACGCGCTCGCCTTACCTTGCCCTGCTCGCAGTACCTCGCCGAACGTCACTGCTTGATGGGCTTGATTATTAATCATTATTCAGCATGCACCATTCGGTTGGTGTCGTGAATAATTTTGCATCACTAATTAACTGGCACCTTTGGTAAATCTCTCCGTCCCTCCTGCTCCCAGACTTTGCTCCTACGTTGGGGATGGAAAATAATAATAAATTCCAAAACCACACGCACAAACACACATACACACGCACACGTATAACAGTAAGAATTCTCAACCCCGCGCGAACCAAGGATCTTTTATTTCTTTGCTTTTGCAGTCGGCATCGGAGAGGCGAGATGACACTTTTTGAATACTCCTTTTTACCTTTTGCCACGGAAGCGGCTGTATGGAATGAGGGGGAAGGCTGTGTGTGCGGTTTGGCAAGCACATCTTTAGCGGCTTTTGTGGGGTACAGATCTGCAGACCTCAGTGCCACTGTGTACGGGAAACACCGAAGCGATTAAAACTGAAGACGGTGACGTCCCGGACTGACGTTTCGCATTTTTACATCACTCATGGGTGTTTTTTTTTTTCTCTTGCACTTTTTCCTTTGCAGATGCTGCTCGCCGGAAGAGGATGGAAAGATTTAACCCACCCTCGCCCCGCTGCCGTACAGCCACATCACATTTGCGTCGTCTTTTTTGTCATATTTCTAAGACGTCTTTACCTCGAGACGGTTTTAAAAACGAGAAAAGCAAATACACACACACACACACACACACACACACACACACACACCGAGCTATCATTCCTCATCTGTGGTTTGTTCATTTGTTCTATTGCTCCCGTTTCGGTGCCATTTCCTTTTCCTCCGTTTGCGTTCAGTCGCTTCCGGCTGCAGGAGGAACGCGTTCGTGGAGGGATGAGCGGAACGCTTCCGGCACCAAGAAATGTCGGAATGGAACCAGCCGACAGGCTCTGTGGCAGCAACCGTGTCTACCAACGTGTGCGGCGTTCGGTGACATGTTCGCCGAGAGTGCGGGGTCGGGTGCCCGATTTTCTCTCCCCGATGGATGGCGTCATCTGGGTGGGAGCGACAAGACAAGCGGGTTGAATTAAAATAAAAACTTATTTATCTCTGACGAATTTACATAATGACTAACTCGCGTACTCGGTGGATGTGATTCCGATTTTGGGAGTTTTTCTGTGCTGTTTTCCCTCGCACTCTGTCTCTCTATCTCTCTCTCGGAAAGGAAGACTACTGGAGGGTTTGCTGCTTTCTTACCCTCGCTCCACCTCATCCTCTCGATCAAAGACAGAGTAAAGTGTTTGGAGATGGGAGCCGATGCCGAGGAGACAAGGATGAACATGTGGCTTAGGACATGTGAATGGTTTTGCCTTGATGGGTTATCTTATTTATTGACAAAAAGAAGACAATGTGAAAGTGAGTTGAGCTTGCTCAAAGTAATTAAAGCTTGCACAGGCATACGCGCACGGGGTTTGTTTGTACATCATTCTCAAAATTATTTGCCTGCACAAATGAGTTTTTTGGACGGAGAAATATATTGCAGCCACAAATAGCGGAAAGATACAACACTCCGTGCAATATTTTTGATGTCCACGGAAGCGATTTGGCGCTGGTAATGGTACCTTTAAAAAAACAGTCACAATTACTGCCTTTTATTCCACCACGACAAAACTAGAAGCTATTTTCACCTGGAAGCCACTCAACTCACCTGGACCATAGCTAACACACACACAAAACAAAACCTACTCTAAAGAAAGCCACACACTACAATGCAAAAGCGAGACGTCAAATGAAAAAGGGTTTTGCGGTGCCAAGGTTGAACAATAAGCGCGTGATTGAAGGTGAAAAAAATTAATTAAAATTTTTGTTTACAATGCCGTGTTCGACGCCGGGGCGCTGCGTGGCGTTGTTTCTTTCTTCTGGGCGGGTTTTTTTTAGCCGTTGTTTCTTCTCCATTGTGCGCCAGCCAGGCAGCAAAAAAATAGAAAAAAAGATGGAGAAAAGGGGTTCCGATAAGTGGACGAATCGGACGTCCGATAAACTCTCTGCGGGACGCGCAACGCCAGCCCACCTAAGCGCGGGGGAAATTGGTACTTGATTGCATGTGTTAAAAATTTATAACATTTGCTGGAGAAATTGGCTTCGCTTTTTTTTTTTGGCTAGCCGTGGTAGAAAAAAGCACTCAATTGGGAGATTGTGGTAGATTTTGCTACAGCAAAATTGGCAACTAGGAGGATTTTTAAGACCCTTTTTGATTGTTTTAAAATTTTACTTCCTGTTGTACATTCTATCAACGAAAGAAATTAAAATGTTACAACAGCTCAATAGTTTGCCATTATTGCACTTTGGCTGTGCGATTTGCATAACCGCAGGCGTTTATCAAACGAAAGCAGCACTACTTTACATTCGTAAAATGATGTTTATGATTAAAACCAAAATTGAATAAATCCCTCACTACCAAAAAGTCCATTTCATGCGCTCGTCCAGCAAAGTGACTGCGAGAGAGCCATTAATTGGATTCATTTCTCGGCTCGGGGGAAAATACCCACATTGGTGTAAGTGAACATTCGGCCGCTCGACGCGCCCCATTACGTGGAAAGGCTTAGCAACCTGTCCAATTTCAATCATTCCACAGCACCGTTTCGCTAATGAAATTTCTCACTCTCGCTTCAATCAGTTGGCCAGTAATACCGATGCCAACCTATGGTTTTTTGTTGCTATTCTTTTAGCTTTTAGACAAAAATTTTAAATGAATGCCAGCCACAATGAGCAGTCGGTCCGAGGATTAACACAACGCGCTGTATATAGAACTAATTAGAAAATGAAATCACCTGTGATAGATTTGGATTTGGTAAGCACTTCCATGTGGACGTTTAATGCAATTTCTAAAAATAGTCATGATGCGAACTCATGAGGGCGGCGCTTTTCTAAATTATTATTCTGTTGGCTTGTTTGTATTTCAAATGCCATATTATTTTTTATGACTATTAATGTTGTTTGTATAATTTGAAGACGGCTGTAATGACATTGCTTAATAGTTCTGTTATTCATCTAATAGTACTAGCAATTGAAATCGAAATTTATTTATCGAAAAAGAAAACATGTGGTTGCTTATATGAATATTAACCGGTCGACCGATGCGCATTGAACCAAAAAAATAGCTTCATTATTTTTTGCTTTTGTTTTCGCTCAAATCAAATGCAAGGAAGAAAAAAAAAACAAATAAACATAACACGATAACAATCTTCTAACGAGCGACAGCTTTCATGTTGCTTTCAGAAATACTGTTTTTAAACTCAAATACAGCAGAAAAAGTACATCGCTAACGCAGAGCGAACTCGTTTGCCTTCGAATGTAGCGTGAAATGCATTACTGTTAATGGAAGAAAAAAAAATCGGATGACATCGGATCTGGCTCATCGATTTTCAAACTCGGTGGAAAATATTACACCATACGGAGAGTAAATAAAATTCCCTACGCTGACTCTCCGCACAATTCATGCACAAACGCACAGCTACACCGCACACAGAGCCCACAAATGGTACAAAAACTCGGCATGGATAAATATTTTGCGCCAATTTACGAGCACAGCCAAACGCGGAAACGATGTTGCGGTATGCAGCGAGATGGCAATCACAATTTGCGCCCCGAAATTCTTACAGTTGCGTTGAGTTGTATATTTCTTCCTTTTTTTTCTGCGAGGGACTAGTTTGATGCCGGATGGGATAGGAGGTAAAAGCAAATAGATGGCAATCTACTAACGGGGTGAAACGGAAACTCGATGCCCCAGGAGCCGCAAAGGAAGCGAGTGGATGAACCAAACAAACAAACAAAAAAATCCCTCCATGATGTCAGCGATCAGGAACGGGATGCGCAAAAGGGAAAAGGGGACAAATAGCTGAAGGAGACCTCCGCGGGCAGAAGATTATATCGATAGCTAGTGTGTGCATGTTTATGGTGCCGATAATGGGTCAAACAGTGCTTCCTTCCGGGATGCCTCCCTGGATGTATGGGCGTGGGCGAATCGATGCGAATGATTTGGTTCGAACCGTTTTCTCCTCGCCGGTGAGATAATTTCTTCCCCGGGACAGTAAATCCCGCAACAACCCTGGCGGGCTCGATGGGCCGGACGCGCGCGCAGGTGGAGGAATTTATGAGCGGAATAATGTACACACATATACATTCGCTAGGAAAATATTTTTCATTTCAATTACGGTAAGTAATGCCGCAGACGCTGCGCACGATTAGAACGGGTGAGATGTGAGGGTTTGTTTCGCGATTGCCCTTGCGTCGACAGTGTGCGAGAGTCCAATTTCATTTCGCTTCGGACTTGTGTAATGCCTAAGAAGGGAGCGTATGGGGGCAGCTTGTAAACGATAAATTGGATTTCGTCGCCACTGGCCGCGTATAATTACTTTTACCCAGTACTTGGCAAATTACACGCCGGGCCCCACGCATTGCAGAGAAGCAGTAGTTTGCACACGCATTAACGAGATTTGCGAGTAGCCATCTCGGTTCGGTGGAAAACAAACAATCATGGTGATGAGTAATGAAAGTGGCGCTTAGAAATTCGTTGCATACCAGTAGGCGCCAAATATGTATTTGATTGGATTGAAGAAAAATATTACATCGTAGAGAGCTGACGGATATTAGGTATTCAATCAATTTATGAAAAATGTACTAAGGTAAATGTAATATTGGCCCGTTTTGACTTCAACCAGAAAGCTGACATGTCAGTATATCAGTGGAACAATATTCATCATCAGGGTTGTATCTATTTGAGAATTACGTTCTGCCATACTGGATGTCACCATTTGTATGCAAAAAGACCCATTTTTAAACTATTTTGTTTTCTATTTTTCTGTAAACCACGATTCCAAGAGTCTTTAACCTTGCTTGACTAAATATGTATGCTTCAGCCTAAAACTGCAATTATTTATGAGCTAACTAGTGACGCGACATCATTCGTTGACATATTTTACTGACAGAAATAATCTTCGCAAAAAAACATCCAGTTTGCCGTGTGGTTTTGCATGAAATTTTGAAATGATTACTATCGCCGAATTACAAACTTCATATAAATAACCGGGCTAAAACCTGGACGTAAAACCACCCATTAATTGTGTTCATTTCAATTGGAGGCTACTTTATCAATTATACACGTATGCATTATCAAAAAAAGCATTAAGCAATCAATTACATACCTTTAGACACAAAACAAAACAGAGCTTGGTGCGTTACACTAAATATATATTATTTTTCAAACGCTAAACGAAAAAGTTTGATGAACTGCGATAAGAAACATTAGCTATGTCTTTTACACTTAAACATGTCTAAAGAATGCTTTTTTATGAGTATACTAAGCCACACACTTTTACACTTTACAGTTGTAAATCCTTTAAAACGTCCTGAAGACACTTATAAGACTGTCGGTTAAAACCAAAATTGGAGTTTTGATGGTTGGCTTTAATAGACTTGTAAACTTATTCGTAAGCACGCTTTAAGACTTTTAATTTGGACCTAAAGATTCAAGATTAACTGATCCTATTAAATTCATATTAAGTCTAGAATGACGGGCACTTGGAACATACTATACAGGCTGTACCTGATATGCGCTATTTACGCAACACGTGGAGAAGCTGAGTATGTATAGAATCCGTGTTAGTTTTATTTCACAGTTTCAGTCATTATATAATTAATTTTCCTTTTGCTTGCAGTGGGTGGTTTTATCCCCTGAATAATTTATTCGATTTGATCTCGAATGATGAGAACATCTTATCGATTTTAATTGATTTTGAAAATTCAAATGAAACGATCATTTTTCAAAAACCAGATCATGTTTGACTATTCTTAACAGTTGTTAGTCTCCACAAGTGCTTCCTAAAGGAATGAGCTGTTTAAAACTATTTTAGCCACTCATATTGCACTACAAATCGACTGAACATGTGAAAGCCCTCTTGACCCTAATCCAGTGAAATAAAGTGTTATTAATATAATTGTTTACATGTGTCCAATATGTATCAGCCATGTTGATATTTAGATAAACAATTTCATAGTTCACATGACTAATAGAAAAATGGCGATTTTCAATGGCTTTTCTCGCCATGGATATTATGGTACAGCCTTAAAATATCTTTAGGTGCAAATTGTGGGAGTTTACAAGAAATCTGCATCTTTTAAATAATATTTTAAACAAAAAGGTGCATATTATTGAGACGCTTTGATAAGCGAGCAATTTCATCAGAAAAAAATATCAATACTTGGCAAATAATTATCAACTATTGTTTTTTTCTTCATACTCATACTTTATTAAGATATCAAGAATACATCCATGGCAATACGCTTTAATTTTGATAGTTTATTTGCGCTTCAAATCTTAAAGTTCTAGAAATGGTTTAAACTAGTAGTCTTAACAAAGTTCTATAGTTAGATCCTTTCAGTATGAAGTAAGCTTTATTACATTTTTATTAGATCATACAAAACATTCAATTAAAAACGAAAGACTAAATTAGATAATCGTACCAACATCGTAAAAACTATAAGATTGGATTGAAAATGCTCCTTAGGTTGTATGTTTTTACAAGGGGCTTTGCAACTTATTTTAAGTCAAATCTAAAATTGAATTGGATGCAATGGTGTAATAAGTAGTGCCTATATCTAGACTAAACTATCCTCAATTACAGCCATTACATTTTTAGGCCATTTCTTTATAATATTACTTTAGCAGCTGGCAGCTTTGCATCAATGAGCCCACATTCAATTTCCACCAAATATAGTCGAACTTGATGATTTTAAATTTTGATTCCGTTACAAAAAAAAGCATTTTAAACCTTTCTTTGAAAGCTTCTACTCGTACCAACATTCTCGTGTCAGCGTGTGTAGTATAAAATCCTGCAAACACCTACCGAGAGAAGCAGCTCAAGTGGAGTCTTTCCATAAATGCACATTTTTCTTTCCACTTTACGAGCGCTGGCCCGGTGAAGTGACATTCCGGGCGCTCAAAAACACTTACGCAAAAAGGGCATCAGCAAAGACGCCCCCGATGCCCCAAATACGTACGGTGTACAAAATAATCCATCGATGAATGCTGTCAGTTGCTGTGCTGCTTTTATGAATCGGAATCGGATAGCACTTTGTGCGTGTTTCACTACGCTGTGTTTGCGGGGAAAGAAAATCCAGCGCTGAAGAAATACACTCACTACACCTACTCGTAAAATCAACAACTTCAACTGTTGTTCATTTCTCGCCTGCATGGTCCCTCCCCTCTTCCACCAGCTGAAAATCTCATTGCAAAATTCCTTCTAGAATATGAAGGTCTGTGTGGGTGTGTGTGAGTGTTTTACGTAGTAACCAGCAAATGGCACACCAACACACCGACTAGTTGTGCAAAAGCGTCACAGCAAATCTTTATCAACCCTTCGGCAATAAAGGAAGCAAATCCCTTTTCTTAAGCGTCATCAAGCGGTTGAAAATAGTTTTCACTATCCGTTCGAAGAAGCTAGTGGGCGCGCGATAGACACTCATCTGTCCTCTCCCGCACTAGCAGCAGCAGCTAACGGCAATTGTCACCAGCAGCCGGGGGATGCGAGGACGAATGGTTGGCAAGGTTACTTTAAAAACGTGGACGGGGACCGTGTGATCTGGTGCGAGGAAGGCTGGAGGCCTTGAAGCTCGTTGTTGTCATTTGGAGCAAATCGACCAATTGTCACCATCCACCCATTCTGTTCGAGTGGATCCTTCAATTGGAGGGTGGGGAGTGAGAGTTTGTGGGGCAAGATGAAGGGCAGTGAATGGGTGAAAGTGCCCGGGCAGAACAGATCTTGAAATAATTTAAATTGAGGATGATTTAATTATCTATTTTCAAGCTCTGGCGCGTTTTGTATCATCCGGAAAACCGGAGAAGATGAACTTGAAGCGGCACTGCGGGCACGCCGCTGCACAAACA
The DNA here is from genome assembly GCA_007018985.1 of Anopheles bwambae. NCBI lineage: Eukaryota > Metazoa > Arthropoda > Insecta > Diptera > Culicidae > Anopheles > Anopheles bwambae. Next base: position 33,168 of record SIXB01001094.1, read on the forward strand.
CTCTGCAAATCCGTACTGCTCATGTGTACGCCCCGGTACAACGGAACACACAATCCCAATGACTAAGCTCGGCTGCACACGATAAGAGATGTACGCTTTTGGTCGACTGGAATGGCATGAAGTATGGGATGAAGACGATTGCCTCGGGCTGCGGTGCGATTTGAACTTATGTTGTGGTTGTGGCTTTAGATAAGGTGCGTATTTTTGGGAAATATGCTACAAGTTTTTAGAGAACAGGATCTACGAATTCAATTCAAATTCAATAAGTAAACAGTAAACAAACATAAAGCTATAAACATTAAAAATTAAATTGGACATCAATTGGATATTAAGAAAAAGGACAAATTGATTAATAAAATCTTACAAATCTACATAAATATGCACATTTGATCAATATAGCCATAAAAGAACATTTGAAAAGAAGTAAGAAATCATTTGACGAGAAAGTGACTTAACATTTCCATAAAAGTAAACATAAAATAAAATATCGTTGACTAATTTAACTAGTTTAATGTTTTGAAATGATAACATAATTAGAAAAGCAAGATAATTTTAAATTAAAAATAAGCAAACACACTATCACAAGGGAATGAAAACATAACTCACATCATCATCACATAAATGGAGCAGAAGTAGAACTATCATAAAGAAAGATGATCATGAAATTAAGTATCAAAATCTTGCCTACATTAAGGTGAAATATCACACACAAAAAAGACAATTATAATGAATATCTTCACCGAAATCAGCGTTCAGATTTCCTCTTCAAGTCTTTTCCCCATGCGCGTAGCGAAAAACTATTTTTTCCTTTATTTTCATTTTCTTGTCGAATAGTTCACTTGCAGACATGGTGCGTGGTTTTGTGAGTTCGCATCATTGCACGCTAAGATGATTCAGAAAAATAAGAAACATGCTACTTGTTACCTACGGTTGTGCAAAGAAAGCATTGTAGTTCTTTACTAATCCAGCTGAATTTCATTTGAACAACAATTGTCATTTAATATTAAAAAGAGCAACTTTTGAGATTTGAAACAAATTCCTTCAGCATGTATTTCAATCTTTAACATTCGCATACTCTTTTCAGACATTTTTAGTTGCTTTCTTCCATGCTTTTACCACCCTTAAGCAAGACAGACCGAAATGGGAGCACATAATCTTCGACCACTGGAACAGACAGACGGTACAGCTCGTCGGCAGCAGTAAACGGCACTAAGAAATGAATGATGGCTGGTAAAATCCCGCCGGAATCGTGTTTGATAAGACACAGTGTGTCTGGTGCGGCGACGTACCGCCGTACCACTACGACAGAAACAAAAGCGGCCGTGTTCGTTAGATTTTAACCGAATTTAAACTGCACGCAAAAATGAAATCTGCCCCCGGGCGGCTATTTGCGCTTTGCAGTACGGATGGGACGGACGGGTGCCTGAATGCTCATCCACTCACCCGGAAGCCAGCAGCATGGAGCAGCCAGGACAGGGCTCGATACGGCCGGCCGGGCTTGATCGATAAATGATGTAGGCCCCGGACACTTCCCGGAGGGCTCTTGCGGACCGAAAAGCGCTCAGCAACAATCGCCCCGTGTCTCGGCGGCAGTGGTTCCTCCTTCGCTGATGGTACCCGAAAGAAGCGAAGGAAACCACCGCCGTACGAAGGAGGGCCACACGAGGGTGGAACCGCACGCACGAAGGGAAGGAAGAAGTAGAAATGGGCAATTTTCTACCAACCGTTGCCTTGATGTTGAGTTTCCGGTCCGAGGTCGGCCCGGCGCTACGCTCGAACGCCACCAAGGATCGCATTCGAACGCCTCACACACTTGCTCACCCACCCTCGGGTAGTGTACGGGCTGGAAAACTCTTTAATTAGGTGAAATTTTCTCTTCCATTTGAAGCGACTTGCGTACGCCTAGCGCAGTGCGCGGCAGAACGCAGACTAACAGAGAGAGAGAGAGGCACGGTTAAGATAATCGAGCTCCGAAATGGGCTCACGGCGGGGGTTGTGGAAGAATGAAGCAAGCGGGGCAAACGGCTGCCGGCGCCACCATCCTCTCCCCGAGCCACCGTCACGAATCGACACGATTCAACACATGAATTGGTTGTAAACTATTAAGAAGACTGAAAAATAACAGTTTAAGCACGCATGATTGCCGACAGTAGCGCCCGCCGCCGGAATTTCGCTGACGATGATAATGCCGTAAGGGGGAGAGGAGTGATGGAAGAATGGAAAAGAATGTGCGATGAGACGATGTCGGTGTCTTCAGTCCTTAGGGGCTGTTTTGCTGCACACAATGGCTAGCAGGCAGGCTACGAGATGTATGTGCCAAATCTTGGAAGCTGCTGTTAGAAGACAAATGTAAGACGTTGTACATACTTTTAGGCGACAGCGGTAGAAAATTAGCATCGTTTATCGGCAAGTTTTGCTACTTAAGTTATTATAAATTTTGTGTTCTGTACAATGCTCAAAACATAGAATAATTCAAAACATTTTTAATAATTAATAAAATACGTCATTTGTTTTAAGGCACGACTCTGCACGTGTACAGTTTTAATAAAGCATAACATAATAAATTAGCAATATTTGATGTGTAGTTACAACCTAGAAACTTGTTATATTTGCTATTTGTTAAATGACCCAGAACACGAACACGTAAACTAAAATCCAAAGTATAGATACATTTGCATACATTTAGGCGCACTACTCTTAAAGCACAACTTAACCGAGTACCGAGGATAAGTACTTTCCCTAGCCAGCCAAAACTGGGCGCAAAGTGCCAAACGCCACCAATCACACCCATCTTGAGACGTCGCGGTACCTAAATTGTTCCTCGCACAACGTTCCTCGACTTCCGGCTCACTGAATGCAGCAGCGTAGGCAAAACATTTTCAAGGGTACCGGTGAGAGTTTCCTTGTCAGTTTCTCCATCCCGCCACACACACACGCACACGAATTTCCCTACACATACGTGTAATTTTAGTTTGCAAAAGTCGTCGCGCCGAAAGTGGAGTGAACAACGGGGAAAAAAGAGATTGTAATAAATGTGTCTATATGGCGGAGCGCGTGCTGTTGTTTGTGGCCCGGTGGAGCGCACGGGCAGGAAATACAGGCAACGGGCAGGTACGGCCCTGGCCCGAAACCGAAATGGTATTCCGTGCAGTTTGGCGCCTGCTGCCGTACACCACCCACTTACATTTATAATTAGGTTTCTTCCCTACATTAAAGACAAGATGCTTTCGTCGGCTTTACCGATTGTTCGCTTAATGGGTGGAATTATGTTTTTTTTTTTTCTTCTTTTTTGCGGAGGAGCAAGTTGTAGTTTCTGTAGCCGATTATCCTGCTGCCCGAGGTGTCACATAGCATGCAGGCGCAAGAAGGGAAAGGGTTACAATCTACGCGTTGATTGGGTATTTCGTTCTTTCCTTGTTGTTTTGGTTTTGCTTTCTAGTGCGTGTCTGCATACGAGACTGGCGTTGTGGCGACCGACGTACCCGTTCAGCACAAAGCAACCCCAGTTGCACCCGTTCATGTCTTACGGCACAGGCAACGTTGTCACCGGAAATTGCATTACGCGCTACTGATCCAAAGCCAGTTTCGAAATGACATTCGGGGGCATTAGCAACGCGATGGATTGTTTTTCTTTTTACTGCTCTCCCTTGTAGCAAAGCAGTAACAACACTAACCGCACCGCACCCAGAACGGGAAATAGGAAAATAATGTCAAGAGATTAATACCCCGAGACTAGTCTAGTAGATTGGTTTTGATGAAGAGAAGTGTGTTTCTTTCCAACCCCCTTTTCCAACTGCCCGAGCTCGATCGTTTGAAGCCAATCAAACACTCCATCAATCATATTGCCGCGCTGGTCGCTAGCGGAAAGGAAAAAAAAACCTCCCGTGCTAATAGATTTACGCCCGATAGCGTTTCTCTCTTCCTTTTTCGTCCTTTTGCCCAAGATGTTTGCCTCAAGTGTACGTGTTTTGCCCTCCCACCACCCCCGTCGGTCGACAAAATCAGCTCCGGAAGCTGGCGGCATTGATTTGAGTGCTCTGGCATAAAAATCGATCAGCTGTAATTGAAGGTGCGGGTTTAATAATTAATTATGCTTCCCGCTTGCTCCACCCGGTCCACCATCCCCCCTGACAATCATTCGGGTTGAACGGGCTAGTGCTCGAAATGCTGCCTCCTGCCACATGCCTGAATCTACTTGCCCGGCTGGAAATTAATGGAAAGCGCTCGAAAAATTTATGGTAAATAATTAAAGTGATCATTCCATTAATGATGCTCGTTCGTAGGTTGCAAGATGCCATCCAGCTCCTGCCCGACGTGATAATGAACTATTGTGTCCGTTTTTCTTCTTGTCGCATTGTCAAACTTGATTGCAGTTGAGTTATTTTCGCTCTTCATCATTGCCCGGGGCAACCCATTCGGGGTTCACGAATGCTGAAGCGGAGCAGCCTGTTTGCGTGCATCTTCGGGCGCCATCTGTTTCAGTTTTGCGATACACGAAACGAACGTCGCAAAAAAAACGCCCATCGATTGACGGTATTTGTTATTAGAAAAGGAAGAAAAAAAAATATAAAAAGGATGTGCAAAATAATGACCAACAATGTTCGCGACAGTATCACAGTAACACCAACAGCAATAGCAACAACAACAACAGCTAAAAGAAAGCAAAAATGTAAGAAATTATTCACACCGACGAACAAAACGTCTGCTGCAGTCGAGATAGCGGACAGAAATTATAATTAATTACAATCGTTCGACCCCTTTTTTTTCGCCCGCTCGCCCGCCCACCGTCGGCGTCGCACTGTGCATTGCCGTTCGGGGCAGGCAAAAAAGCCAAGCAAACGCTGGGATTATTCTGCGAAAAGGGCTACAGTGTGTACTTTAACCCCATTCCGGCAGCCCCGATTTGCCGATCTGCTTTGGGGCGCTTGGGGCTGGGTGCCACTGGCTGCCAATCTTTTAACCCTCGGTCCAGCAAGACCGATTCGACAATGTTTGACCCGCGTTTAATCAAATCCTGCGATTGTTGTCGTACTCGCACGGGTGGGAAGTGGGAAAGGAGAGGGAAAAGGGCTAGAAAATAAAAATTAATTTTGTGATGCGGAGCGAATTCCTTCTTGGCAGCAAATAAGCAATTCATGGAGAGCGAAAAATTGTGCATTGTATTATTGAAATCATGCAGGAAAACAAAAACGCTCGATCGATTCCATGTTGCTAGTGCAAATATCTACTGATGCTTTCCGTTTGTAATGATGATTGCATGCATGCTGGGGTAATTTCATTCAACTGCATTATGGTTATTGATTGTATACATTCAGGCGCTTTATTTTTGAACGTTTCATTTCTTTCTAAGTAATTCATTCATACAAATATTTTGAAATCTTCTCGTACATGTCACATTAGTGGCAACATATGCTTTTGCATTCAAAAAAAAACTATAAAGAAGAACCCTAATTCTGAGGCTTAAGATTAATACTTTAAAATTTTAACGATGTTTTTTTTCCTCGCCAATGGAAACAATTGAAAACGCCTAGCCTTAACATTGTCTTTCCCAGCCCTTGTACATCCTATTCACCACGTTGTTTTTTTTGCTAGTGTCTTCAGCTTTGCTCTTATGCCAAAATATTTCCCATTCAAAGGCACCCCGGCATCCGCCACCGGCACCGTTTTAATTACACCGAAAGCTAACCGTTGACTTCCTGGCCATTATGTATCCTTCGACCCGCTCTGCGAGTCGCACTGGCAAGCAGGAGGGGGAAACATTAAGGCCCCCTCCACACGCACACGCAAAAAGGGGGTGGGGTAGCGCGGGAAAAGGGGTGCGTGATAGCGCGTGCGAAGAAAGAGAAAATCGATGATCGAACGCTAAGGGCTTGAAAATCCAAACCCCGTTCGGTGAGGCGAGTGTGTGTGTGTGTATGTTTGATTTATTTTTCATTCTGTGATTTGAGAAATAATGAAAATTGTTCCGCGCGCGCCAACCAACTCGAGAGAGGAGCGGGGGGTAATGAAGCAATATCTAAATAGAAAGTGCTGTACGCGAACCAGACCGAGGGTCGATGGGGCCAGCGGGACGGAGCAGCAAAAAGCGTTCTTCGTGCATGGAGAGCACGGGAAGAAAAAAGGGGTTAAAAGTTGCCCAGCGGAAGGAGGTCGATTTAAAAAATAATCTTTCAAAACCCAAGTTCCGGCCCAGACTGCAGACGGTGGTAGGCGGAAGTCGAGAAATATTTCGCGCTCGTCTCCGCCTAAAAGGTAAGCGCAACGGGCGGAAGTATGATTTAGTGGGGCTGTTTTTGCGTACGTATGAATGTATAGTGTAAAATTGGCGTTTTTGTTGCTTTGCTTAGCAAACGCTTTTCCCTCGGTTGAATTGACTCATTGCGTCATGATTTATTTATTATTTATTTATTTCACTATTTTGACTCTGTTCTTTTCGTTGTTCTGTTTTGTTTCATAAAGCTCTTTTTTGGTAATTCCAGGTTTTATTATTTTTAATTTTGGATGCTACTTTCTTCAATATTTGTAATTCACCTCTCTTATCAGCTAACTGTTTGTAAATTTTCTCCTTATTTTTTTCTATCCTTACTTATTTTTGTTAATTTGAGTAAATCATATTTATTTTTTTTTTTAATTTCATCATTTTCACTACTTTTCAAATCGTCACAGCTACACACAGCATTACTACTACTCGTCCGAACAATACTTCCTGGTGTCTTAAAATACTCCCTTTTTGCATGCACTTTCATGCAGATGGAAAGCTCAGCCTGGCGCTGGAGACTTCATTCCACCTCGTGTGCGCTCGCATGCAACTGAAAATCCATTCCCTTCGGTGCGCATTGCACACAGACACACACACACACACATACGCTCCACCCTGCTCGGAATGCCAGCACGCACTGCGAGAGCCCGTGGCGAGCTGCCTTGCTGCCCGTGCCGACACACTCGCAACGCGTTCCGTGGCGACTCCCCGGTATGTGGCGCGCGTAAAAAGGCGTATCCCAATTGGAGCCACCTTCGCCTGCCATTTGCCAGGGAACGGGAGCCTTCGCCGTGCAACCGGCCAAACAGCGGGCCCGCAACTTCCCCTTTTACAAGGCGGGCGCCTCCCACGTGCGCGCCTGCGCGTATGCAATCCGTTCCGCCCGCAGTACGTGCCCAGGGTGGGCCCACCGTGCGCCACGTGTTGTCTCGCTCGTTCGCGGGAAAATGCATCAACGGTCCACCCACCCGCACGGTTCGCTGAACACGGTTGCGAAGGGTACGGGCGGGCAGGCACGGAACCTGTAGCTTGCGAGGACTTGGGATCGTTCCTTTGGCAGCTGCAGTTCTGCCATCTTTCTTTATTTCTTTCTCAGTGTGCATTAAACCGACGAAAGACGGTGGAGGGTGTCACTGAAGGGAGATGCAGCCTCCTCCGGGAGGATGCAGTTTGTCCGTCCAGGAAGGATTTCGCTTCAAAAGCGTGTAATTCCTCTTCGCACCTATGTAATTGCGGCAAGCCGTTTGGAAAGGGGATGACAGAGGGGAAACAGCCCTGTATTGGGAATGTCTTCCTGCCACGCTCACCGTGATGCACCGATATTCCGCCGGTGCACCGAGCGGGAAGGCATCAACTGGCCAAACCAATCGCACGCCACCGCCCAGCAGAGCAGCTTGCACCGGAGATCGGTCCTCCCCACGCCGCAAAAGGCAACACCTCCCACTAGAACGGAAAGGGCCGTCCTAACGAGGCGTCCGCATCCAGCCGGTTCGGCCCCATTCCAGCGTAGGGGAAGGCGCGCGCGTGCCCGACAATCGGCCGTCGTCGGGTCCCGAACCCGAGCCCTGCAGGATGCTGCAGTCGGCCGTTTGGGAAGCGACAGCTGAGACAGAGCGAGAGAGCGAGCGCAAGGAGTGCTAACAAGCGGTACTTCACCTCCACTCCGCCCCACAGCCGAGTGATCCGAGCGTCGGGCGACGGCGTTCGGGTCGGGCGGTTTCGAGGATTCCTTCGCCCGCCTGGCAGACTGCAGCAGTACGCCTTCCGAGCACGGTGCAGACAGGAGTGTAGCCGACGACGGTTTGTCACACGCGTACGCGCCTGAACGCCAGCAGCTTTTGTGCCTACGCGCGTGATTGTGCGTGTGTGTGTGCGTGGGTTCTGTGTGTGTGTGTGTGTGGGTATTGGCAACGTGTAGGCCCCGCACGGTGTTGAACGTTTTGCCGTGTTGTGACGTGTGGGTGACGCTTTTCGGCCCAATTTCTGTGCCGCTTATCGGAACGGAAAACGATAACGGGCACGACCGGGACACGCTCTGGGCTTGGATTCTTCCGGGCAGTGCAAAGTAGTGGCAGTGCATAGAACTTGTTCGTCAAGCTAGCAGCAGAAGGTGTAGCAAGTGTAGCAGGTGTCCCTGGAGGTGGCAAAACACTCGCGCACTAACGAGAGACGCGCACTAGGTGAGTAAGTGCTGTTTGTGTGTGTGTGTGTATGTGAGCGTGTGTGTGTGTTTGTGGGGGAGGGGGAGTTTTTTGTTATTGTTCGTTCGTTGTGCCCCAAAGACTTAGGTGTGGTGCAGGTGGAGAATTGAAAAAAAAAAACAACACAATACTTTCACATCTACCGGACAAAATTGACAAAATTGAGTGCTAGTGCACCGAGCAGTGCTTACAGCAGGTGCAAACTACAGAAAGGACATCAAGCAAAGGCACCCCGAAGCACGGCCGAACTGTAATTGTATCGCGTTCACAAGGTCGCTGCGTGTAAGCGACTGCTGCCCGAACACCTATCAACCAGAGCTGCCAATGGCTTAATATCATCAAACAATTAGTGTGTACAGCACGCTCGACAGGCTCGTCCGTGGAGACACGTCGCTTGTGCCTGCGCCTTGCTAGTGTATGTGCATACTCGCCAAGCTAAGGGGCTGGTTGCTCTGCAAGGAAGTGTTCGTAGCTACCTGCGTCACATACACACCTATCAACCAGTCGTTGGCAGCAGTCGTAATAGCGTTAAACCGCTAGCCAGTCTTGCTATTGAACCTCCTTTTGGCATTCTTTCAACTGTGAGCAATCGCTAAAATCGGTGCACTATTGAATTTATTTATTTTTTAATTTTGGTTTATTTTTTAGGTCTCTGTAATTCCCGTTTGACCCATTATTCTGACTGATCGAGTCTGTAGATTGTTTGAAAAATATCTTTACTGGAAAAAAACCTACAGACGACCCAATGTTCGCTGTGGATGTCTGCAAAACACGTGCTGGAGTGTCTTTCTTCACTCGCTGTTGGGCAAAGAAACAGCCCAACGCACCGCTCAAGCTACTACTGCACCACAAATGAGCTGTAAAGTGAACATCCAGCACGTGTGGCATTGTGTTTGTGCCCGTTCGGAAAATTGCGCGCGTCTCCGACGACGGCAGCATGCGGGCGCAAACGTTTCTTAGCGACAAGCACAAATGAGCCAAAATTCATCTCGTCGACAGCAAACGCTTCCAGGGCTGGCTCACTTCTCTCCCGTCTGCCCTTTTTAGCATTCGGCATGTTTGCCCCCTCTTTTTATCCCCGACCACACCGAGGGACGGGAATCACGTAGTCCCTGTTTGCAGTGATTAAACACAAACACACACACGCATACAAAGGGTTTGTGATAAAAAGATGCCCCTTCGGTAGTCGATTCTACCCGTTCCCTCCCACTCACACACACACACACGCATACTTAGTGGGTTATTCATGTTGGGAAAATCGAAGACATTTGCCGTCGTGATTTTTATCTCGCAATGCCTGGAACAAAGGCCCCGAACCAATAATCCATACTACAGTTGGTTGGTTTGACTGGTTTTGGCTCTGGTTTTTGTGTTTCCGAACAAATGCGTCCTATAATGTATGCGTGCTTGGGGAACAAACGGTAGGGAGAAGGGAGTATGAGCAAGAATTTTTGGGAAAATTTCATAACGAGTCTTCGACCGTCATCCGACTCCGACGGGCACATTGCCGAACCACGTTGCCGAAAGCCCAGTGTCACTCGAACGGTCGTCCTCCAGTTTGGAAAGGGGAATTTTGAAATTTGCTGTCGTTGAAACGGTAAAAACCGGTCCGAGCCCACATACCGGACAGCACATAGGTCAGTGCGCGGCATTTCGGCCCCACTAGTCCTCTAAGGTTTCGACTATGGAGATGGCTTTGGCACCTTTGTCCTGCACCACCTGTTTCCCTTTCGGCACTGAGTTTCCCGGCCGACCCACACCAACCCCCATGGGAGGGGTGGTGCACTGGAATTACTTACCATTAGAGGTTGTGGTGCGTGAAATGTGTAGACCACCCGCACCCCCCAGTGTTGTGGAAGAAAGTGATTGCCGCCGAAAAAACGGCCCCCCTGGTTATACACCCTCGCCAATGACAAAAATCCCAACATACCTGCGAAAATGGTTTGAAAGGGATGGGAAGGGAAAATTAAAACTCCCACCCTCGCACATCCCTCGTACGAGAGAGCTAACACTGATTGACACTTTTGCTCGGGCCGCGGCTAGAAGCGAGGTTGGGTGTTGCCGGGGAGGGCTACTGCTTTTCTTCTCATTATTTAAATTCACTCTGACCAGTGTGTGTGTGTGTGAATGTGTTTATGTGTGGGATGAGAGCATTTGTGTGTGCTTTGATTTTAAAAAGGGATCAAAATGTATTTTAATATTACATGCACCGTTTTCATCGACATGCTTGCTCTAGGCCATCTGCTGGAATACCTCGTTACGGTCAAATATTTGACGACAGTTAGAGTGCTTAAAGAAGGTTGCTTATTAGTGAGATGTATGTATTTGTGTCGCTAATTGCATCCCGTTTTCATACAAATTTGAGAGGAATATTATGTGGTTGTTTTCAAATAGAATATACTGTTTAAAGAAACGTTTTTTATTTTATAAAAATGGATAAAGAATATTTTGCAAAATATCCTGGAATCACTTTATCTCCCATCTCTCTGTAGCAAAATAACTAATATCAATAAAGTTGCTAGCTTAAGAAATACATCGAAGTGAACTGCTCAGGTACTATTCGACTTGCGATTGAAATGTAAAATGTGAAATTAAAAAATAGCTGTACAACGTGGACGCTTAAACTGTTTCCCGACCATAACAATTCTAAGACTAAATATTCCAATACAATGCTATTGTGAATGTAAAGTAGGAACATATCACCAAACAGTCGTTAAATTTTTTACTCGTTCCGAAATACATTTACCACCTTGGACATACGTGTTATTTTGATTATATGCCAATAGAAGCATCGATTCAATAATAATTTAACAACCGGTTACGAGTTTCGTGTAAGGAAAAAATAAGTAACGCAAAATTGCTTCTAAACTTCGAATTTTATAAAATATCTTTGTTTTATACAAGAAATTTAAATTAGTTACTTAACACGCATGGTGGAAGTCGAGCGTCCGAAAGAATCCAATTGAAAACCATGGTTTCCAAAATACGGACAGCCAAGTCTTTCCTCCAGGTCGCAAAGAACTTTCGTTAGCAGTTTGAATGAACCAGGAAATGATATTATTTGAAAAGAAAAATGAGTGTAATAATTTAGATTCGGCTAGCTTTAAGATGTCGATATGCAAACACTCGTCAGCGATTCTGTTGGCTAGTAAATCATTCTCTAAGGTCTTTACAAAAATCGTTCACCTCGTCAATGTCGTCGTAACAGCTAGATCTCACAATGTTCGCAATTTATTTATTTATTTATTTATATTTATTTATTTTTATTTTATTAATTGCTCGGCCACGTTGGGTTACAGCAATAGTGCTTACTGACTATAGTATACAATTATTCACGAAGGAGTTGGAAGGAGTTTATGGTACGGAAAAGGAGCGAAGACGGGATCGGTAGACAGGATAGGATATGTTGAAATCGAACAGATCAGAAGTACTATTAACAGACGACATAGCTCTTACAAAAGGCTCATTGCGAGCAAAACGTGTACGACATATAGGTAACTGGAGACGAAAACGATAACGTAATTAATATGCGTCTTATGCGTACCGCGGTTATAATCGCGCATGTTATGGCGCATACGGTCGGTCGCAGTTATTGAGCTTTTGTCGGCAATTTTCTGGAATTTTATTCCAACTAGATTCCCGCCAAAACATCCGCACCACTCCCTTCATATTTGAAGCTTGGGTCGTCCACGGTCTGCAACTATTTTAGCTTTTGCACTCTTTTTGTTGAATACTTCGTATATATCTATGGTTTTCTGCTACCTGTGGTAATACTTCGACACAAGAGCTTCATTATATCCCAAAAAACGTGTAATATTGTAAATTCTGGTAAACTCTAATTAATCTTTAAATCAACGCGACAAAAATTTTAAATCTCGCTTTAACCCCTGGTAACCTAGGTGGATCAAAGAGATCAGGTAGTGGAATCGGGATTTTGACAATTCGTCACTTGACATAAGGTCCCCAGGTTTAAAACCATTGTTTACGTTTTTTTTAAACTTGTTCATATATTTTATCTACAACTTTTTTTTCAATTAAATATGCTTAATATGCTTATTTTGGGCTTTGCGTGTTTTTTATTTTACATTCAAAAATAAACTGAACACAGATATTGCAGTAAACAATAATAGATCGAGGGTTATTTTGTGAATTTATTGTGTAGTTTATTGTGTTTTTAACATATTTAAGGATAAGAACTACATTTATTCCTCATTATCTACGAGGCTCATAGAAGATTTAATTAAATGAGAATGGTACTTCTTTCTTACCTGCTTTTCAATTTCGTTTCCAAAAAAGAGTCAGAATCATCAATCATGCAAAAGGGTACTAAATAACCATGAAATATGTTCTCTTTGCTATGCTTTGTTAGCGAAACCCAATAGATAATGGTTTTAAAATGACTTAAGGTCTCTCACATGTGGCGATCCGCCAAAGGCCCTTTTGCATCACCTGATCTCTTTAATCCACCTTGCTGGTACTAAAAGGATATCTTCATCTGTTCTGATTAATTGTTAGGATGTCTTTGGCCCATTCCTTCCTAATGGTCTCCTTGTAATCACTTTGTAACGACTCGTTCTAATTTCTTAATTTGAATTTGTTTTTTGTCTTTTTTTCATAATTTCCTACAGTCTTGATTTGCGAGTCACATTTCACTTTAAAAACAAGGATTAACAAAGAGATCAATTTAAACAAATATTATGTGTGTTTACGTGGTTTTCCCAAGGCATGATATTCAGGGCATCAATGTGGTACGATTTGCTACTTGGTTTCGGTATTTAGTAAAATGGTTTCGATATTTTTCAACAACTTCCTGCGTCAATGTTAATTTGTTGATCAATGTCCTTTGTATTGTCCTTCAAACCAGTATGTTTTTTACTCAGACGATATTCAAGTATTTTTATTAATATTTAATTATATCGTCAACGGTGTACTTTTATGTCGTGTCACCCACACAAAAGATGTAGGTATTCGGTTTAGATACTAAGCTCAGCTTTCAGGAGCATATTCTCTACACTGTCCTGAAAGCATACTTAAGATTAGGATTATTAGGACAAATGGCATTGGATTTTACCAATCTCACGTGTTCCAAAGTTGACGAATCGCTCAAACACCATTCATTGGTTCCAGTCTAACCCTTCACAATGATATCTCCTCCCTCCTCTCTGATGCTGGGTTTTATGTTCCTACTTGTTCCCTTTGCTCCCGTCCACTTGTAGCGACCAATTTGCGCCTTACAGTTACTGAATTTAATGCATGACCAATTCTTACACAGCTCGTGCCTTTTTATGATCACACAAATTTGTTCGATTTCGATTCAAAAATTGATAGTTTGAAGTACCCCTCCTCCTTCCGCATTTTCCATTAAAAAAATTCAATGTTTTGATCGCTGTTTGGAAACTCCAGAACTAAATTTTATTTTATTTTATATTTACTTGACTATAACTGCGTTACATCGAGAAAAACTCCACCAACAAGATTTCAATAATAAATTACGCTCCTTATTTTCCACTCACACAAAAACAAAACATGCACCGTCGTAACCGTTTCCAGCTTCCACCGAGTTCACGTGTCGTGGCGCGTTCGGCATCCCCGGCATCGCGGAAGGATGTAGGCAGCCCGAGCGGGAGGCGAA